>CATNWA010005479.1:0-12291 GCA_951230385.1 Staurois parvus | reverse complement strand
CCCTTTGATTTTTTCCGCGTGGTTATTTAGAAACCCTTCTTTTTCAGTAGGTGTGTCTTGTAACTTCATATGCTTAGTATGTGTTCTTTGGGTTTTGTATCCACTTTTAAAAAAAGTGAGTCGGAAAATTGCTAAGACATAGTAATTCGTGTCATTTTTGGTGGTTGTTTTTGCTTTTTTGTTGGGTAAGGTAAAGGGTTTGGGCAGCAGCTTTCTGTAGATAAAAGGGGGATAGCCTGCAATGGGTGGGCCCCAAAAGGGAGGGGATTACAGTAGTCGAGGGGGAAAAATAAGGGAGGGGAAATGAGTTGTTTAGGGGTTTTGGGTTGGGAAAAGTCATATTTTGGAGATGTTGCGGAGGTGAAGTCTAACGAACTTGTCAGCGATTGGACCTGGGTAAAAGGACGATAAATTTTAGGATGCACTGTAGGTCCGCACAAAAACACTTATTCCCAAAAGTTTGGGGACACCCCCCAAAATCATTGGTTCGGTTTTCCCCAATAAACCCCCATGGCCCAAAGGTTAAAAAAAACAAAACCGGGCTTCAGCTGCTTTACAAAATTGTGAAAGAAGGGGGCGTGTTAGAAGCTCAGTGAATTAACCGTAATAGGTTGGGCTTGCAAAAAGCCAAACCCGGGAAATTTCCTTGCTATAATATTCATGGTCAATTGTTAGTGGTATTATAACAAAGGGGAAAGTAACTGGGAACAACAGCAACTCACCCACGAAGGGTGGGCCCATTTAAATGACAGGGGTCTGAAATGCTAAGCGCTCAGTGGAGAAGTCACCAACTGTCTGCAGGGAATGCTTAAGACCTAAAACTTGTGTGGCCCTTTAGATTGCAAACAGTGTAAAGAGAGGTCCTGGAAAGGGTTTCATGATGGCAGCTTCATCCTAGCCTTCTTCACAAGGCAATGCAACATGAGTTAAGGGTGGGGTGTGGGGTATGGGGGGTATGGGGGGGGGGGGGGGGGTGGGGGGGGGTGGGATGCATTAAAGTTTGTGTGTGTGTAAAGGCAGGCTCCCATAGTTTTGGAAATATAGTGTATGTAAACCTTGATTGCCCCAAAGTGGGTATCCCCAAAAAACATCAGAGTGAGAGAAAAATTTCTAGCCCCGGAGCGACTTTTAAATTCTAAATGTAATCTGAAAGGGTTTTTCGGGTGCCACTGGCGCACATATGTGGTATGCAACGTTTGGGGCCCCATGGTTGGTGCCGGGGGAAGGGAAAAATTTTACAGTAAGTATTTGATGCGTTTTCATTTCAAGGGTGTTTATTATTTTTTCTTGAAAAGAAGGGGTTACAAGCCAGTCCAGAAAATTTTATACTTTAATTTCTCTCAAACGCAACTATTGGGCTGGTACAAAAATGAAATATGCAATTTCTAGGGACTTTTGTCATCATTGTAGCGAAGGGCCCCCATTGGGACTTTAAATGTAAGGGCCCAGTAACAATAAAAGGAAGAGAGAAAAAAAAAAGCAAAGTAAAACTTTTTGTCGGCCGGGATCGGGACGCCCTGCCTGTGTGGGGGGGTCGACCCCCTCCAAGTTGCGGGCAAAAAGGGGGAAACCCCTCCCATTGCCTTTGTAACTATACATTAAGGGGGAAAGAAACATAAGGGAAAGGATTGAAAGAGAGGGAAAAAGGAAACAAATGGAAAGAGCGAAGAAAAGAATAGAGAGGGAGAGAGGGCACAGGGTGGGGGGAAACCGGGGCGCCAGGCGGGGTTTATAAGATGTGTATTTTTATAGATAGCTATTGTCCCCCATATTTCATCCAAGGTTTCCAATTTTTTCCGAAGTAGCCCTCCATATGAAGAATAGTGGTTAGACATTCTTTGCCATTACCCAAGTCAATTTACCTTCAGGAGGTAAGGGAGCCCATGGGGACCCCCAGGGTGTGAAAATGGATATTTGACAGTAAATATAAAAGCAATGGGCATTCACTATCCAGGTATGCCCCCCGGGCTTTCCCAGGAGGGGCCCGATGTGGGCATTTGATAAGATAAACCGGGTAAGTGAAATGTAAAAATATTTATGTGTGAATCCAGCATCGCTTTACTTTTTAAGGTCCACCACGTTGGAAAAAACCCTTCCCTCCTGTTCGCAGCCCAGAAACAAAAGGAGGAGGCCCCCTGAAAAAAAGACGCCAAAAAAATGGAGGGTCCAAATACCCCGCAAAAAAACCTTATATTAGCTTCGATCAATGAAGTTTGATATAATTTTTGGAATGAGCTGCACCAGTTTATTCCACTCTGCCCCTCTAATACTTCCCCCGGTTTTTTCCCCCGTTCCATGTAGGGTAATTTGGTGGATCCTCTTTTAGATAGTGTATATCTGGATATTGACGTGTGTTATCCAGAGTTTAAGAAAAGTTCCTTAGAGTCAACGAGGACAGGGCACTGGGCATCTAAGGGTTGGGGGAAAGGGGTTTTTTGGAGAGGTGATATAGTTCCTTAGTGGGGAGGTGATGTGTCCCTGAAATCATTTAGGTATGGGGCCCCTTTTGGGGGCAAAAAACCCCCGGGAAGAAAACTTTTTTTGTCCCCCATTCAAAAGCAGAGTGGGGGAGTCCCGGGGGAATGCCAGATTGCCAGTAAAGGGGGTTTTAAGCTTTTCTTACTCACCAAATTTTCCATAAGGGAAGGGGGAAAATGTAAAGTGGGAACAAAAATTGGGGTCGTCTCTGGTTTTCAGCCACATCATATGTGTCGGGATATTGGGGGACAGGGGACGTTTCCACGGGGGGGGATGTGCTTAAAGATAGTGGTCAAGGGGCCCAAATTTGGGGCACATAAAAATATCAAATGGGTCGGGGCCCCCCCCATCCCCATCAATCGTGAAGAAAAAACTCGTCTATTCCCTTGGGTCTTTATTTCCCCTATAATTTTTAAAATATTTCTTTTGGAAAATACACGGGCAACATTTTTATCATTTCGGCAAAACAAAAAAGTACAGAATTTTGGGAAAAATTTTTTAAATTTACTGATAAAACCCCAAACCAAACCAGGGGGGGATGGGGGCCATTTGGAAAGATCGCCTGCATTTTTTAAAAGGGGGGAGGTAATTTTGTTGAACAGGAGGCCACAAAAAGGAGTTAAATAATTCAAAATAAGGAAATTTAATTTAAAAGAAAGCTTTTGTTGCAAGGAATGTATGTAAGTCTCAAAGTTAAGTTTAGGGGAAAGGGGCTTATTATGGTTGACCTTGGGGAGAGATTGCGAAAAAAAATAGAGGTCACTTACAGGTTAGGGATAGAAGTGGGTGGGATGTTAAGGCTTAAAAGATTATATGCCAAAAAAGCGCATTTGTTCCCTTCCCACAGGATACCCAAAAAAACATCCAGGTTATTCCCATTTTAATGGCCAGAGGCTCCAAAGCTAGGGCAAATAAATAGGGGATAGGGGGGCCCGCCAAGTGCCTCTTGGGGAAAGGGGAAGGTATCCGAAAACCCTTCCCCTTTACCCACAATTGGTATTGGTTGCATATAATTAAGGTACTGTGGGGGAAAAAATTTTTCTGAACCCCTACCGATCCCAAAACGTAAATAAATTTCCCAGGCAGGGGAAACAAAAACCTTTGAAGGGCAGGGATCATAGCAAGCCCTCGACGTCCCAATTAGATTTTTGTGCGGAAAAAAATTTTTCAATCGACTTGGGTTTTGGATGGGGTTAACCTGCCAGAAAGGAATTTAATCTGTTTCCCAATATCTTGGTCATCCCTTTAAGGTTACATTAAAAAGGGAGATTGGGTTTGGTTTTAATTGGACAGCACCATGATCGTTCCCTGGTTTGGGGTTTTTAACATTTTTTGAATCATTGTTTTCAAAGCGTGGAAGGGGGGGGTACCCAGGCAAAATTCTTTAAAAGAAAGAACATAAAGGGGGGGTTTTTAAGGCCTCAGAGTATTTCTTATAGTAATTCCCCAAAAAAAAGGCCCCGCCCCGGCGCCTTGGGGGAATTTTTGGGCCCTTTTTATCCCCTCGGGCAACTTCCGCAGCTAGGGGTTTTATTTCAGGGATTTAAATCTTTCCGTGCTTTCTGTTCCGGCCCAAAATTTTTTACGGGGCCCAAAGCTTTTGGAATGTTCGCACATAAAGAAACTCCCACTGAAAACCTTTGGTCTGTAAAAAACTTCTCTCAAAATTTTTTTGAAATGAAACCGTGGGGCTTTTAAAATAAAAAAATGATGCAAAACATCAGTTAAAACCCAGCAAAAAGCATTTTTATTAGTCTTTAAATTGGTCACTTTAACGAAAACAATCCCCGTCATGGTTTGGTGTGATTTCTTCTTCTTATTTAAAAAGAAAAAACTTTTCTTTTGTTTTCCCAAAAATCACACAAGGGGGCGGGGTCTTTTTCCTTTTGGGAGCAAATATTTTTTTAAGCAAGGATTTCTTAAAGTACCCCCAAACCCCAGCGGCGGGAAATTTCCCCAAAACATATGTTTAAAAAGGTATAAAAAAAAATTTTTTTAAAAAACTTTTTGAAATAGGGGTATATATATATTAAATAGGAAACGAATTTGGGGATTTTCCCAAAATCCATCCAGTCCCCCCCTTAAAATACTATTTTTACTCTGCCCTTTTTAAAAACCTGTCATTTTGCCCTTATGTACCTTAAAAACTTTTTTGTGCTGTACGTTAGAAAAAGTGAGGGACTATTTCATCCCCCCCTTTTTGGCCACAGACTTTGTACAAAAAGGAAGTAAAGATGCTATCCTAAAAAAATTTTTTGAGATTACTATTGGGGGGGAAAGGGGACCGTAAGGGGGTTTTGTTAAAAGGGTTTTTTCTTAAACCCAAATCATAGGGGGAAAATCCTCTTGGTCCGGTTCAGGGAAGGTAGGTGTTCTGTTGTCTACAGCTTTTGCTTTTTAAAATTTCTTTAAAAAATGGTAGAATAAAAACCATAAAAATCAGACCCTTAAAAAGAACTAAAATTTATTAGTCCCGTTACCCCCAAATTTGGGCGAGCATTTTTTTCCACCCACTTTTCCAGTAAAATATTGACCCACGGGTCTGGATCCCTTTGGGTTCTTTTTCAGCTTATGACAGATTTCCAATTTTTTTTATACCCAGAGAAACCTTCCCCATTGGGGCCCCGTATTTTTTAAAGGAAATTATGTAAAAACATGTTTCGGTTCCTTTTTATTTTCAACCCCCTCCTTTTTTGCTAAAATCATGTCAAAGGGGCCATCCTTTTGGAATGTCATGTAGGATGTGGGGGGCTAACTGGTAAAAACGATTCCTTAAAGGGGCACCCTTGGTTTGTAATTCACAAACTCTTTTGGGTTTTTGGTGTATATGTAATTTATCAAATTCTATTTTTTTTAAAACATTTAAATTCATGGGAATCGGGATTAAAAACCCGGGCTTTATTTGGCCCTCGGGCTTTAAATTTATTGGGACCCCCCCCTTTGGGGACTCCAATGGCATCTATTTTAACACATGGGGGTCAAAATTTCCGAAGGAGATTTTTGTTTCCCCCTAGGGCCCAGGCGTTGGGTCAGGGATATTCTCTGCTAGGATGTGGGAGGATAAGGGCCCTTTTAAAAAGGGCAAAATCACCAGTCCCCAAATCCCTTCCAATCTTATTTAGTCTTTTGGTCCCAAAATTTCATTCATGACACATATGTTCCCTGGTCAAAACTATAAAGAACATGCCCCAATTGTTGTTCTATAGTTTATGGTCATAGCACCACAGGGGAAATTTTATACTACAAAAATAAAGGTGTAAATAGCTACTTTGGGTGTTGGATGGGGTTTGTCCAAAATATAGGGGGTTTTGTAAACCTATTTAGTGATTTTCCACCTGTTGAGCCTCGGGAAAGCCCCTCTTTAAAAAAAAAAAGGATATATAAAAATAGTTGTTGGTGGGTTGAGCCTTTCCCCCCAGGGTTCGGGACTTTCTTGCAGTGGGAGGTGTGAATCCAAGTTTTTTCCCCGGGCCCAACCTTGTCAGGGGGGGCTTTTGGTCAGGCAAAAAATTGGGGAAAATGGACCATCATATTTGGTAAAGGGAATGTTTCCTCAAAAAAAGTTTTTAAAAAAATTTACCCAATCCAGGTAATGGCTGTGAGTTATTTTTCTGAGTCAAAATTTTGGGAAATGGAGAAAACATTTTTGGGACGGGTTTTAGGGGTTTTAATTTTCACGGGGAATCCCAGTCACAAAATTCAGTTAACACTAAAAATTGAAAATTGAAAACTGTTGTGGAAAAAAAAAACCAAAAATCTGGGGGCGGGAGCTAAAAAAAATTTCCAAAAGGGGGATAGGGAGTTTTTTCTCTTTTTTGGTGTGTATTTTGACACAAAATGGGGCAAAAAGCAGACTGTCGGGCCCAATCATGCCAGTTTCTTGGGCTTTTTTTTTGCATTTTTTCTATTTTCCCACTATTTTGGGGGGGTGATCGGGGGTAGGAAAAGCCAGAGTGATTTTCCTAATGCCCCCCAATTTTTTTGGGGTTACTGAAGCTGGGGAAGGCGGGGCCCTGGTCACTCCTATAAACCCCCGGGAAAGCCCTTATCTGCATAAAAACCTAGTGAGGATTTTCCCTTCACAGTTTTTTTTAGCAGCCCGGGTTTGTTACAGAAAAGGCCTCTGGCCAACTGGAAAAAATGTCCAACCCCCACTAGGGGTTACTCAAAACCCCCCACTTTTTGGGCATCTGGATATGATCAATTTGTACCCTTTTGAAAAGGGAAATGGGGGGTTTGGGCCCAAGGTTTTGTGGTGTCTTCTCTGTGCGCCCCGGATTGCATTTTTGCACAGATGGCACATGTTCTGAAAAAATTGTTTCGTCAATGGGGTTTGATTCCAGGGCTAGATATTTCTTGTTGATGGAGGTTCATGAGGCTTTGATAGTTGGGTCCCCGGGGTGTCCCTTTACTGGCTACAGCTGGAAACTTAAATTCTTGGGAAAACCAAAGCCTCTTGTTGCACCCCAAAAAAGACCGTCTTTGAAAATAGCCCCTTCCCCATCTCCGGGCTTTCTTTTTCTTTTGCTTGCTGCTTTTTGGGTTTTTCCCTTTTGGGGGTAGTTTCTGTCCACGGAAAGGTCTGTAAGGTGAAAAAGGGTTTCCCCACTCCCCGGTCCCCTCTCCTTTTCCTTTTCGGGGGGGGTCCCAGGGGCCGCTTTTTTGGCCAAAATTCTCCCAGTTTAAATTCCCTTTGGTTTAAAAGAGTTTAATTTCCCATAAAACTTTTACCTTTCAGAATGGGCCACTTGAATGGATAGAAGGAGTGCTTCCGGGCGTGTCAATGGCTGCCCCTGTTTAGGGGTGTACCTGCCGAAAGTTTTTAAATTTCTTGTTCCCCCATATGGGCCCAAAAGTCAGGGGCCCCTTTCCCAAAGGCGTATTGGAGTCTGTTTTAAAATATTGGCTCTTTTCCCTTCTGCCATTTTACATGCTTTTTTAGGAGGGTTGAAGCTTTTGCTTCCTGGGCAGATAAAATTTGGGTTTGGTAATGCTCCTGCTTGTAGAATTTAAAAATTCCCGGAGGTCCAGCAAACCTGGGGTGGGTATTTGCCCCCTTCATTTTGCATATATGGAGCCATCCCCCAAAAAAGTGTGAAAGTCGGGGTTTTCCAGGGGAAATTTTTCACTCACTGTAGGGAGATTTTGGGGTTTTCCCCATGGTTTCATTTCAAGGCATTCTTTGTGGAGTAGTCCCAGGGGTCTCCTTCTTCACCTTCGCCTTCTTTCCCCCCCCCCGAAAAAAAAAGGGGGGAAGGGTGGCTGGGTTGAGAGTGAGGGCACCTTTTTGGGGGGTCACATTTTTCAGGAATGAGGGGGAGTTTGCAAAACCCTAGGGGTGTTGGCCGTGGAAAAGGGGTCGGGGGTTTTTACTTGATTCAGGATGGCAGCAATGTCATGCGGTGCCCGAAGAAATTTGGGGTTTTTTGGAAAACGAGGTTGAAAATTTTCCAATTTTGTGCTTGAAACAGAGGGAAAACCCGGCTCTTAGAGTGAAGGGGCCACCCCCAGCTACGGGATCCCAAAAGCAAAAAATAGTACCCAATGGGGCTGGTTTGCCCTCCTTTTTCTTGGGCTAGGACCCCCGTGGGGGTGGTCTTTCTTTTCTGACACGTTTGAAAGGTTTCTCATAATTGGAAGTCCCCAAAGGGAGGAGCGGTGGATATTGCTTGCTTCAGCAGAAATTAAAAAATTTTCCATGGCCTTTGCTTGACAAAGGGAAAAAGGCAAAAAGGGCTTGAGAGAAATAAAATGGTTGCATATGGCCGATGCCTCAGGGGTCATGCCCGCAGTAGGATATGAGTCCAAAAAAGGCAATTTCAGTTGTTTAGCGGTTTAGGTTTGGGGGAAAATCTGGATTAAAAGCTACACGGTCCCCAGTCTTGTTTGAAAATACTGCCCTAAGGGGTGACCGGGGTTTTCCCTTTCCTTAAAAAGAGTTGGGGGCCGGGGGTGGTTGATATTCACGTTTGCCCCTCTTTGGGGGGTCCCTGTCTTATCTTTGGGGTTTCTTTGGGGCTCGGAAATTCTCTTCAAAAATGTTCCCCTTTCCCACAGTTATAACAGGGGATTTTTTTTTCCCCGATAAATTTGGGGAATGGTTTGGGGGGCGAAATGTAGGTGGGTTCCCTTTTCATTGCCCCCTTTAGGGGCGCTGGTTTTTTTCCTTTTTTTTTTTTTCTATGCCCCTTTTGGCCCAAAAAACAGTCATCAGGGCTTTTTCATAGAGCGGTTTAGGGCGGGCCACCCTCAGACCCCTTTCCGGGTATCCTTTTTTGAGCCCTGGACAAAAGCAGGGTTTAGAGCATGTGTGTTTGTTTCCTTTTCATTTTTGAGGAAGCCCGATCATCAAAGGCCGTATGAGTCTTGGGTAATTTTTTCCACGGGCTCCCCCTTTATCTTGGGTGATTCTTGAATTGTGGTAGTCTGATCCGCCCAAATTTTCCTTTGTTTAGTGTGGAGCTGGGCACAAAACTTCCGCCTGAAGAAAGGAAAAAGCACTTGTCGGCGGGGATCATTGAAGCCCATCTGATAACCGGCCAGGGAAAAAATGTTTTGCTTTAATTTGGCATAGACTGAGCAGGTTTTTCCCCAAACAGCTGGGGTAAGTTTTTGTTTTGCACTACCCAAACGGGTTTTTAAAAGGGCATTGGGCCCGGTTTTTTTTCTGGGTTTAGGCAGACCGTCATAAGGCCCGCTGCTTGGGGTGGGGTAAAAACGGCCCTACATTTTCCCGGGGCCCCCTTTGGTAATTTTTTTTTGATTGTTCCGGTGTTTTGTGTTTTTGTTTTATTTGGGTTTTAATGTTTTTCGTGGGCACTTTCATATTGGGGAAAAAGGGAAATTTGGGGGTAGGAACCATCCCGGGTTTTGAACAGGGAACTGGGTATAGCCCTTTTTAGGGCCCTTCCCGGGTTTTTCCAAGATGGCCCCGGGGGAACGGATGTTTCCTGGGGGCCCGGAAGTGACAAACAGGTTGTAGAAGATGGCTGCTAGCAGGAAGTGTACTGGGAGGAAGGGAAAAAAGCAGGAGCAGCAAAAGGGTGGCTGCCATCGGAAAATGCCTTTGGGGAGGGCTGGGTTGGTGGGCATAAAGTAAGAGTTTGGCAAAGGGCCCCGGGCTGTCCCTCCCTCCCCCCCAAACCCCCCATTCCAAAAAGGGGGGTGGTTTTAGCAAACTTCCAATTACAATTTTGTGATAAAAATCATTTTTACAATTTTCCAAATTTTTTTTAACTTTTTTCCAAAATTTTCCTTTTTTTATACAAAACTTTTCCATTCTGTACAAAAAATTCTGTCCCCTTCAGCAAAACCCTTTTTACAAACATTCCCCTCTGTTCCTACAATGAATTTTTGCCCGTCCTGACCTTCAGCTTTTCAAAACCCTTTTGCTACTTACTATAACTTTAAATGTTCACTTTTCCCTTAAAAATATGAATGCCCCAAAAATTTCCCCCTTTAAATTTTAAAACCATTAAAGGAAAACATAAAAAGTTTTTTTTTTTTTTTTTCCCCCGTAGCAAAAACCTGTTCTGTCCACTACTCTTTGTGGGGTAAAAATTTGGCTACATTATAAAAAAACTTCTTGCTGTCCTCAAGCAAATGTTTGTCAAAATAAGGGGTTCTTTTTCTCTTTTTTTTTTTTTTTTTTTTTGCCCCTACCCCCCTTATCTTTAATTCCACATACTTTCCTCTTCTCTCTCTGCAAAACCCGGTCACTTTGCTAACATTCCTTTTAGGGGGCTTTTCAGGGGTTTTTGACCCCTTCCCTCCCCCCTTCTCCGTCCTTTTCCCAAAAAGGGGGTTTAAGGGCAACCTTCACAGGCTGCTGTTCCCCGACTTTCCTTAACCCTTTAACCCAAAACCCAACCTTTCTGTTTAGGGAAAGGCAAACATTAGATTTACAAAACAAAATTTAGGGGCAAAAACTAGCGTCTTCTTGGTGGGGCCCTGAGTACAGATCACTGGGGTTAACTTTCCCAGCCCCCAAAAAAGGCGTTAGGGCACCCGGGGTGTCACACTACCGTTTATGCTATCCCACACCTCCTCTGTTGTGGTAACCCCCAAGGTTTTCCCCAAAACCCCGAGAAATTTTGTGTCAAAACCCTCCCGTAGGTCCACTTTCCCCTTTTCCACCTCAAAGGGAATGTTTCATTTAAAAAAACAAAAACATCCCCCCCCCCCCGACCCAGGTAAAAAGATAAGCCATGCAGGTATAAATTTTAAAAAAAACTCCGGGGGGATTAAAAGGTTACCTGCCCTTTTTGAAACCCGTAGCAGCCGTACCCAGGGACAGGGGTTGGGAATCAAAACAAAGAAGGAAAGCAATTTGGGAAGTTTGCAATTTAAAAATTTTTTTACCAATTTCTCGGGAGGTGAAACAAAGCTCTCCCGGGGTTTTCCAGTTTTTACTGAACCCAAGGCCCTTTTTAAAGGCGGGGCTGGCTGCAGGTTTATTTTCAGTTCCCCGGGGGTTTTTTGGCACCAAAATTTTTTTTTAGTTTTGGGCTTTAAACAAACCCCGTGCTTATTTTGTTTTCTGTCCAAAATTTTTTGAGCTGGATAGGCCTTTGGGGAAAGTGCGACATAAAGAAAATTTACACGGGACACCCCTTTTGGGCTGTGAAAAAATTTTTCTCTAATTTATTGGAAAAGAAAAAACCCTTTTAGCTTATATATGAAAAAAGATGCGAAAAAATCACGGGATAACGCATAAGCCTTTTTATTTGTCTTTGATTGGTCATTTTTCACCCCAAAAAAATCTCCGTCAAGGGATAGGTGTGGGTCTTCTTCCCGTCTTATCTTAAAAAAAGAAAAAACATTCTTTTGTTTCCAAATCACCGGGGGTTTAGGGGGGGCTGTTCCTGTGAGCAAAATTTTTAAGCAAGGATTTCTTAAAAATTCCACAAAAACCCAGCAGGGAGATAAATATTCACACAACCCTTTTTTTATTAAAGTATTAAAAAGTAAATATTTATAAAAATTTTTTAGAAAAAAGCTTTTATATATATTCAATAGGAAACGAAATAGGCATTTTACCAAAACCAAATCACACTAAAATTCCCCTTTCATAAGCTCCATATGGCTGGGATGATACGCGGGTTTGGGGGGGGATTTTGGCAAAAAGTATCAATCCTGGTTTTCTGAATTTTTTTTTGGTTTAAAAAAAAGTTTAGAATTGAAAATTAAAAAAATTCACCCAACCCCCAATGAGGGGGTTTTGGGGTCTATGTCTGTTAAATCAGGAGCAGAGTTTCCCGGGAAAACCGGGGGGGTAAACCTGTGGTGTAAAGCTTCCCTGAAGCGAGTATGGGATTTTTCTCCAAAAGTATAAAAGCGAATGTTTCGACCCGTGGATATATTTTTTTTGCTTTCGTAGTTAAACTAAAAAGGGTGTTCTTGCTGCCCTCTATTTTATGTCTACTTGGGGGGTTTTTTTTGTTTTGGTAGTCCCTTTTGGGTTTCCCCTTTTCCCGTTTATGTGTATGCAGTTCCCGGTCCTGGGTTTTGCCCTAGATGGCAATTTGAAAAAGGGTTTTCTTTTAATCCTCGCCTTATGTTTCTGCTAATGTCTGGTAGGGGATGTATCCCCTGGAGTTTTTCGCGGGGAAAATACTGACGTATGGTTTTTTCTACTTTCGTTTACACTGAGGGACGTTTAGTAAGAAGCATTGCTCGCCCGCTATCAGGCGAGCCCTTTTGTCCAGAGATCCGGGTATTGTATTTGAACCAGGGGTGAATTTTGAATAGATGCCCTCTGTATTTTTAAACCGAGGGGGCCCCAAGGGGGGGTAAAGGGGGGGTTGAACAAAA
>CATNWA010005478.1:0-12577 GCA_951230385.1 Staurois parvus | reverse complement strand
GGTGTCTACTTTCAGCTTCCAGGGGCATTGGCCAGGTATAGTACATTTAAAAATAAATACACATTTCCTCATGTTTGCAGTGTATTTATTATTTATTTTTTACAGGAGCATGCAAAATATTTTATGCAAAATATTGTATCTATCAGCAGTGGATCGCAGTGGTAGATGAGACTTGGAAACGTTGTAGTTTATTCAATCACAGATCTCTATTTTTTTCCGGGTCCATTTGCATGTCACACCCTAAATATGTTACATGGTGCATAAGATGGGAGTTAGACTTTAAGATGTGTACATAGCTTTAGCTGAATACACTGCTGACTCTACCAATAGTTTTGACAATCAGTTTTCACTAAAAGTTTCTTTTGAATTTTTTTTTAATCTTTGCCAAGGTTTCTAACTGGTTTTAAAAAAAAAAAAGATACCTCTCTCCTTGTATAGATCTATTTTATAAGAAGGAGATAATGATTTATGAAAGGAGCAGAGCATGTTAGCATTGCAAAGCAAATGTTTATTTGCTTTATTTGAATTAGGTGAAATAAAGTAAACAACCAAAGTGAATATGATACCAAATCATGTGCAATGTAAAAAAAAAAAAAACAATTAATGAAAAAAACATTTGGTGTTTTTCACTTCTTGAAATCAATCTAATTATAGCAGCACTAGGGTCTCTGTTTCGAATCCCAACCACAACACTACCTGCCTGGAGTTTGCATGTTCTCCTGTGCCTGTGTGGGTTTCCTCTGGGTACTCCGGTTTCCTCCCACACTCTAAAGACATGCTGGTAGGGTAATTGGCTCCTGTCTAAATTGTGTATGTATGAATGTGAGTTAGGGACCTTAGATTATAAGCTCCCTGAGGGCAGGGACTGATGTGAATGTGCAATATATATGTGAAGTGCTGCGTAAATTGATGGCACTATACAAGTACCTGTAATAAGTAAAATAAATTATGCAGTCATAGCTGCTATAAAAAATATAGTCACAAATAATGAAAACCTGACAGCCCTTAGACTGAAACTGCACACAGCAAGTGATAATGTAATAATAGACTGTTCCAGTGTACATTTGTTGAAAATAAAACACAAAATAATCTCAATATTTTCAGCCAAATACTAAAAAACACACAAAATCAATATTTTACATGCCTCTAATCAATAAAAGGCAACTAAAGCTACCTTTTCGAATAGCACATCTCCTGCACGAGGTTGCAGAAATCAGGTGAAATTTTGGAAGCTGAGTAAGGAATTATATCTGTAGAGGTTCCCAGGGAGCAGTTGAATGCTTCTGCTCCAGATGCTAAGCCAAAGGTTATCACAGCATGCCATTGCGTGACAATTTGAACTGTGCTGTGAGTGTACATTTGACCATTTTTCTGTACCTTTTTTTGTACACTAACAAAAATGGCTTTTGAATGTCAAAGTGAAAACAGATTAACACATTACATATGTGTGTATATATATATATATATATATATATATATATATATATATATATACACACACACACACCTCCTTCAGGTCAGTATTTATTATATCCACTGTGACAGCAATTACTGCCTTGGATGGGTCTCTTTCAGCTTTGCACATCTGGGCATAAAGCCACTAAAGCTTTGTCAGATTGGAAAGGGGTATGTAAACGTCTGAGATCTGAACAATCACTTGGCCATTCTAAGTCTCTAACATATTTGTATTTAACTATTCAAGCTTGCATCAAAGTCTCTCACATTCATATGTCAAACTTTAGGACAGATGTCCTGCTATTTTTTCAATAATAGTAGGTTTTTTCTCACCACTCTTTCATTATGTTGCAGTTGGTGAAGCACACAAACAACAGCATATTCCCTCTAACATCAGCCACTGAGACTGGTAACTCCTTTAGAAAGATCAAACACTGTCTTTTTGGTTTCACTTGCCAGGCTCCTTCCTACATGGTCACGTATTTCTGGAAGACAGTCTGTTCTTGGCAGATTTGAAGCTGTGCCCTATTCCCATTTCTTTATGACTAAATTAACTGTACTCAAAAGGATGTCCAGTGACTTCCAAACGCTCCTATAGTCATTCTGACTTGCACTTTTTAATCACCAGTTAACAGAGTTGCTTGGAATGTTATTTGGTCTTTATAGTGTAGGTTATGCCACAATACTAATTAGCCAGAACCTGGACCCTCTGGATTTATATCAATGCTAAAATAATTTGGAACCCTTTGGTTACAGATAGGTGATATTCAAATAGTTCAATACTTTTTATAGGCATTGTATCTGTGGATCTCCGCTCGGCCCTATCAGTTTGTTTACAGCATCCAGGAGTTCTGCTGGCTAGAGTACTGGTTTTTAAAATGCACAGGGAATGCATTTTAACACTTGAGACTCACAAATTGGATGACAATTTTCTCCCCAAAGTGCATCAAAATGGTGAACCATAAGAAAAGTAGGCTATTTGTTAACATGTTTACTTTTCTTTTACTGTTCAATAAAAGTACAATACATGAGAGTATATTTAAAAGGGGGGCATTCAATTTTAAAAAATAAAGAAAAGATTATATAAAATACAGGATTTCTTTTTTGCTATGAGAATTGGCTTCATTGGCCAAATGCACTGCTCACAAAAATTAAAGGAACACTTTGAAAACACATCAGATCTCAATGGGGAAAAATATCATGCTGGATACCTATATTGGTATGGACTGGTTAATGTGTAAAGAACGTAAGGATGCCCCATCGTTTGATGGAAATGAAAATTATCAACCTACAGAGGACTGAATTCAAAGGCCCCCCCATAAATCAAAGTGAAAAAAATGATGCAGCAGGCTAGTCCATTTTACTAAAATATCATGTCAGCAAATCAAAATGTTACTCAGTAGTTTGTATGGCCCCCACGTGCTAGTATACATGCCTGACAATGTCAGGGCATGCTCCTAATGAGACGACAGATGATGTCCTGGGGTATTTCCTCCCAGATTTGGACCAGGGAATTGCTGAGCTCCTGGACAGTCTGAGGTCCAACCTGGCAGCGTCGGATGTACCAAAACATGATATCCCAGAGGTGTTCTATTCGATTTATGTCAGGCGAGCGTGGGGGCCATTCAATGATATCAATTCCTTTATCCTCCAGGAACTGCCTGCATACTCTTGCCACATGAGGCCGGGCATTGTCGTGCACCAGGAGGAACCCAGGACCCACTGCACCAGCATAGGGTCTGAAAATGGGTCCAAGGATTTCATCCCAATACCTAATGGCAGTCAGGGTGCCATTGTCTAGTCTATAGAGGTCTGTGCATCCCTCCATGGATATGCCTCCCCAGACCATCACTGACCCACAACCAACACGGTCATGCTGAACGATGGTAAAAGCAACATAACATTCTCCATGGCTTCTCCAGACCCTTTCACGTCTGTCACATGTGCTCAGGGTGAACCTGCTCTAATTTGTGAAAAGCACAGGGTGCCAGTGGCGGACCTGCCAATTCTGGTGTTCAATGGCAAATGCCAATTGAGCTCTATGGTGCCGGGCAGTGAGCACAGGGCCCACTAGAGGACCTTGGACCCTAAGGCCACCCTCATGAGGTCTGTTTCTGATAGTTTGGTCAGAGACATTCACACCAGTGGCCTGCTGGAGGTCATTTTGTTGGGCTCTGGCAGTGCTCATCCTGTTCCTCCATGCACAAAGGAGCAGATACCGGTTATGCTGATTAGTTAAGGACCTTCTATGGCCCTGTCCATCTCTCCTAGACTAACATCCTATCTCCTGGAATCTCCTCCATGCTCTTGAGACTGTGCTGGGAGACACAGAAATTCTTCTGGCAATGGCACTTATTAATGTTCCATCCTAGAGGAGCTGGACTGCATGTGCAGCCTCTGTAGGCTCCAGGTATCGCCTCATACTACCAGTAGTGACACTGACCCTAGCCAAATGCAAAATTAGTGAAAAACAGTCAGAAAAGATGAGTAGGGAAAAAAAGTCAGTGGCCTCCATCTAAAAAAACCATTCCTGTTTTGGGGGTCATCTCATTGTTGCCCACACCAAAGCAGCTGAAACTGATTAACAACCCCGTCTGCTACTCAAATGACCAGATCAATATTTCAGGAGTTTAACTGACTTGATGCTATACCCTGATTAAAAAGTGTTCCTTTAATTTTTTTGAACAGTGTATGTACAGCATATAATTACCGGTAATTTGTCTCCAGTTTATGGTTTAGAAACTTAAATGGCTTACAGTTTATTTTGCACAAAGATACACATTTATGCATATGTGTGCAGCCACACACACACACACACACACACACAAATATATGTACACATGCCCACACTCACTGAAACAACCATACATATCAAAGTCTAGTCACACACAGTTACCAGATACATGTGCTAATACTATAAACTTTGTATATATGCATCTGTCATGTTTCACATATTGACTGTCATATGCCTTTAAGTGTTTCTATATTTTGTTTCTGCTCCTCTCTTTACTTTGGTTTAGTTAATGCTGTATAGATAGCCCTCCCCCTTTCCCAGTAATGCATTGCAGCTCTAGCCCCATGTAATGGAGCAGGAAACATTATGATCTTTTGATCTATCGAATGTTCATTGTTGTAAGATTCTCTCAGTTTATGGAATAAACTTCACAAGATCTACAAGATGTCTTATCGATTGAGTCACTGACTGTGGTATCCAACTGAGGTTGAAGGCATTGCTATCTCATCACAACTGTAAGTTACAGAGATCACACTATCAATGCTTAGATTGGAGAGAAAGAACAGCATCAGGCAGCAAAAATGTTAATTAAGCTGAAGCTTCCAGTAAAGGTCTGTGGTACTTTAGCAAAACCTGTACAGAGAGAAATGTTTTATCAATTAGCCGAGGACAGATCCAAAACCCTTTCCTCTAAATCAGGGTCCTCAAACTTTTTAAACAGGGGGCCAGTTCACTGTCCCTCAGACCGTTGGAGGGCTGGACTATAGTTTAAAAAAGAAACTATGAACAAGTGCGGACAGTACAGGAGATGACCAGAGACTGCAGATATAGTACAGGAGATGACCAGAAATTGCGGACATAGTACATGAGATGACCAGAGACTGCGGACATACAACGGCGGCGGAATACTGGGCCAGCCGCTCCATAAGACGCACAGACATTTCCCCCCAAGTGTGTCTTATGGAGCGAAATAAATGGTAACGGTAAATGCAGGACACCTTGTTGGGTCAGATCTGTGTACAATGTAAAGAGAGAGAGAGAGAGGGGAGGGGAGAGATAAGGAGGGGAGAGATAAGGAGGGGAGAGAGGAGGGGGGAGAGAGAGAGGAGGGGGGTAGAGAGAGAGGAGGGGGGGGAGGAGAAAGGGAAAGGGAGGGAGAGGGAGGGAGGGAGAGAGAGAGAGAAGGGGGGAGAAAGAGAGGGGGAGGGGTGGAAAGAGAAAAGGATAGGGGAAGTGAGGGGAGAGAGAGGGGGGAGAGGGAGGGGGGAGAGAAGAGAGAGAGGGGGAGAGAGAGAAGAGAGGGAGAGAGAATATAGGGAGAGAGAGGGGGAGAGAGAGAGGGATAGAGAGAGATGGGGGGAAGAGAGGGAGGGAGGGAGAGAGGGAGGGAGAGAGAGAGGGAGGGAGAGAGAGAGGAGAGAGGGAGAGAGAGGGGAAAGAAGACGCAAGGCTGGCTGGAAGTGTGGGTGGGGCAGACACAGGAGGAGAGGACAGGAGGAGGAGGGGCAGCTTTCTCTCTGCTCTCCGGTCTGTATGAGGGGGGGGGGGGAAGAACTGTCAGCACTGGGGACTGCATATGCTGACAGATCCCTTGCATTGCTGGAGGGGGGAGGCGGCCGTGGGGGAGCATACAGTAGCTGACATGCAGGAGATGGATAGGGAAGGTGATCGGCGGCACATAGAGCAAAAGAGAAATGCGCGGTCCGCTATGTGCCACCCGACCCCCTCTCCAGCGGCTCCATGGCTGACAGGTTTTCTCTCTTCTCACCCATCCTCACAGCCGAGCACACACGAACCCGCCCGAACACCCCCAGCTCTGCAACACACGAGCACTCTCCCCTGGCCAAGCACAGCCCTTTGCAGCGACGGCATTGGACCCCCCTGCCACCCGCCTGAGCCCTGCCGAGCTCTCTCCGACCTGCCAAAACCCTAGTCCCTTGCCTTGCAGCAGATATGCCCCTGCCTGGCGGGCCGGATAAATGCCCTCGGCAGGCTGCATGTGGCCCGCGGCCCGTAGTTTGAGGACCCCTGCTCTAAATCATCCATCAGCAATAAATACCAAGAGAAAGGTTACAAATTTTTCACATATTGGAATCATGCTAACAAAGCTACACACAATACCAAAGAACGTACAAAGATGCGGTGTGTCAGCAGAAAGACATGCTGCACATTTCTGGCCTTTCCCTTCTCTTCAAACTATTCTTCAAACGGTTTTGTTCCATCACCCCATCACCAAGTCAGAGACATCAGATACATGATCTAACAAGTTCTTAGAAAGGAACAGTAAAGAAATTTTAAGCAACATGGGTTTACTGGGATAAATATTCCCTCACAGAGGAATTCAAGCAAATCCTAGAAGGCTAATCAAAATGCCTATAGCCCCCTCCCCCAATCTTATAATGGAGGATGGGAATTGGTGGTAACCCCCTGCCTGGCATTCCTTCCTAATGCCCAGCCCCCCCCTTTTCACTTCCCCTAATTTCCTGAACCAGTTTTTCTCTCAATCCCTCCACCAAATCCCCCCATCCTTCTTTACTCAAATCTGCCACCCCCCTTACCTATCCTCATATTAAGAAGAAAGATGTAGAAGCAATCAGTCCACGCATCCATATTCATAGTTTATTACATGCTTCAAAAAGCATTACAAGAAAAGGTATTTGTAGTAGCAATATTGTAAATGACTACAGCTAAAATAATATCATTGCTATTCTTAATTATATGATATGGCCAAGGATATTTGCCTGCTTGTATTCATTAATCAAGTAGTAGAATTTTTCTTTGAAAAGAAGCAGGGGCAAACACATCTTTTTGTTCATTTACATCAGCATTATTGATTGCTTCATAAAGCAAGGACCATTTCTTGAAAGTTTCCAGATGGCTTATCTGTCATTTTCGATATGATCAAAGTCTATATAAAAGAAATGAACATGCAAACTGACAAACCCTTCCAGTAATGTCTAAACATTTAACTGAATCAACAGAGCTGGCAATGCAATTTTATTTGTTTATTTGCTGCCAAATAATATTTATGCATTTACAATACAGTTTAAAGCAGGATGCCGGTATACAAAGGTACATACTGTATGTACATTAGAACATGCTAACTGTTTGTGTTAAACTATACTAGTTTATGAGAAAAAACTACCTTTTTTGAAGTCTATGATGTAATAGCTTTAACCAATCCAAGGAAAAAAGCTACAGTCAGTCACTTTGAGTAGGTATCAAGCAAGCAGCTCTGTCACTTATAGGTTTCATGTACACTGCAGCTGATAAACTCACGTTCAGGAGCATTTCTGCTATTTTTCAGCAGACCCCGTAACTTCTCCCTAATGTTTTCCTATGTGTCCATGTACACTATGTCGTTTACAGGCAGTTGAGTTTACAGACTTTTTTTGAACATACCAAACTTGCTTTCAGGAGTAGAATTTTATCAGCGTTTCAAATGCCAAGCACTTATATATGCGGCTAACCGCGCGTTTAGAAGCATTTTTTTTGACTGGTCCATATCCAGGGCACAATTCACTAAGCTGTATCCTACCACATCCCAAGTATGCGGTACAACACTGCATAGCATAAAAAAATAAACGATTTGAATCCACTAAAAAAGGCTACTAAAATACTGTATGATTTTATCAAAGTCGTAGGAATTTTAGTAGTGAAAAGCATGCATCATGTTTCAGCTGTCAGCGGCTTTCCCACTGACAACTGAATGTAAAAGAGAGGAGAATTGCCGGCAATGAAAAAATAATTTTTTTCAAATTATGTGAGGTCCTCCCTTACCGTCCATACCAAGCCCTTCCGGTCTGGTATGGATTTTGAGGAGAAAGCCTCATGCCAAAATTAAAAAAAAAATAGTGTGGGGTTCCCCCCTAATTATCCATACCAGGCCCTTATTCCAAGCATTCAGTTCAGGTGCCCGGCAGGTCAGGAAAGGGGAGGGTGCGAGCGTGCTCGACAAGGGCCTCTTCCTTACAACCCTGGGCTTGTGGTTGTGGGGGTCTGCAGATCCCGACCATCCCCCCAACGTGAATGAGTATGGGGTACATGGTACCGCTACCCATTCACAAAAAAAAGTTGTAGTTTGAAAAAAGACAGGAGTCATTCTTTGACAAGTCCTTTAATAAAAGAATGTCCCCCCGAAGTAGATCCATCGTCAATCACAATGTCTGCCACCTTGCTCTTGAAGATTAAAAAAAAAAAGGCTCCACTACAGACGCTGGCCCCCCGGCCATCTGCTCAGAGGGCTGGTTTGGCAGTTCTTAAATATGAGCAGATGGCCGGGGGCCAGAGTCAGTAGCGGAGCCTTTTTTTTTTTTCTTTGGAGCGGCGGCGGGACATCGTGACATCATGATTGACGTTGGATTTACTTTCAGGGGACATTCTTTTATTAAAGGACTTTTTCACATCTACAGCTTTTTTTTTGTGAAGCAAAGCACCCCCCATGTTGAAGGCAGTGGCCTGGTATGGTTCAGGAGGGGGCGGGGTGCTCGCACTCGCCTTTCCCCCCCTTTCCTGACCTGCCGGGCTGCATGTTTGGATAAGGGGTGGTATGGATTTTGGGGGGAACCCCATGCCATTTTTTTGTAAATTTTGGCGTGAGGCTTCCCCTCAAAATCCATACCAGACCCAAAGGGTTTGGTATGGTTGGGAGGGGGGACCCCATGCCATTTTTCTATTTATTTTTTTTAATTGCTGGCAATTCTTTCTTTTACATTCAGCTGTCAGTGGGAATCCCGCTGAAAGCTGAAACATGAATGCATGCTTTTCACTACTAAAATACAACATGACTTGATAAAATAACTCATGCTGTATTTTAATAGCCTTTTTTAGTGAATTTTTACGATTTTTCAGTGCATTCTGGGCATTTGGGAGGGTCTCCTGAGGTTATCTTTTAAAAACGCTTCTAAACGCAAACGTGCATAAATGCGATCTAAACAGGGGATTTGGATGCCAGTTTTGACACTGCCCAAAGTATCGTGTAGGGAAGTGTTTAAATCTTTATTTATTTTTTTTGCTGTGCCCTTTTGGGGAGATTTGATCAGCAAATCTCAACAAAGTGAGAAGAAGGGCTGTCCTGAACTCATAGGAGAAAGAGCATGTGCTGGGCTGGAATGTAGGAAATGCTAAAAATGGGTAGGAAGTACAGGAAAGAGCAGTGTGCTAATAGCAACTTTGACAGAGAGGCTAATAAGCTGCAGGCTACTGGTCTACATGGAGCCCCAAGTGTCTGGGTAGTGTGGCTGCCCACTGGACAACACCTGTTGGGTGTGTCTTCTCTCTTTGGTTTCCTGGTTTCCTTTGCAGACTACAGTTCAAGGTCCCTGAACAAGATAGCAGTCCCAGAATTCTGGCAGTGCCTCATCAGCCCCCCCCCAACATCTAGATGTATACAGGCCATCAGGTCAGATAATCCATTTCTTTTGTGGGTAATGCTAGTCAGACAGCATCCAGAGAAGTTTTGTAGAAGGGATCACCAGTGAGGTCAGGAACAGCATCAGAGCTGGCTTACCTGTGGATTGCATTCAGATGAGCCTAAAAAATGTTTGCCTCTTGCTTTGCAGGGTTGAGTTTTTTCCTAGTCTCTACATCAGTCAGCAAGCAGTGGAGTGCAGGAAACAAGTTCCTTTATCTTATTTGGACAAATTAGGGAGGATCCATCTGAGGGACAGTTTTTAGACTTGAGAGGGGTCCTCATAGGGATGGGGATTGTGTGGCGTGGTCCAGAAGCAAACAGAATCCTGTTTTGAAGACTCAAAGCAAGCCAGAAAATATGGGAGTAAACACTAGTCTGTGTTACCTGAGTCCACATAAACTAGAAGTGGTGTGCTGGCAGTTAATGTTAGGGGTGTGGGTACTGTAGCACTGTCAACCAGTGATGATTCCACTCCACCACACAAGGGGAGGTAAAAGGTTGATAAGGATCGGAAAACGCAAGAGTAGCATACAATATATGTTTGTTTCAAGGTTCCTTTGGGGTCACAAGTGAGAAAGAGCTTGAAAGTCTGGAACAGACAGTACATTATTATGTTTACCCTTTTGCTGCGAGAGAGCTGCTCAGTTTAAAAATGGGGAAAACGCAAGGAACACAGGAAGGACAAAGACAGATTCAGATATCATCCAATTCCTCAAAACATTCTATAATTGGCTTCAAGCTTTTGCAATCCTGGGCAGCATTACTGGTGGGAAAAAGCCAGTAGACTCAATTCTTGAGGCTTATCAGGTGAATGCAGGCAAAACTTGGCTACGCTATAATACATTTTTTGCTAGTGTACAATCTTTACCTGTGCCTGGAAATGGGATCATAAAATCTTTGAGTTATGGATGCAATTAATGGTGGCAGCATATTGGCTTAACAGGTGCAGGGGAGTTCTTCCTTTGTTGTTTGAGTCAAGAGCTGGTGGTTTGGGGACTAGACTATTGGGCTTACAGGAGGAGTGCTGGATCTTAGACAAGGAATCCTGTAAGTGGGGGGCAATCTGCAGTTTCAGACATGAATGCTCTATCAAATGCATGCAAGCAGAGAGGTAACAATGTGAATGGAAAAGGGGAGGAAAGCCAAATGCGCATTGCTACCCAGGTGGCCAAACCAGTACTGGGGTAGGGTACTGGCTGACCTGATTTATCATGGTTTTTCTGAAGGGTTTCATACGTACAAAGGGTTTCATACAATGCTTTTCTCTGATTGGCTAAAGTGGAGAGGCAGGTGGATGACAATTATTATCTCAATCAGAGAAAGCCTTGCATTAATTCATAAAATGAATGTCTGAGCAGCACTTCAGCTCTATCCCACCACCAGAAGATATTACTGTTTACTGTATGCAGCTGATTTCTACATACAGTTTATACAGTGCTCTATTAGTAAAGGAAACAGTTTGTTTGATACCAGGAATTAGGCAATAAGATCTCTTCAGTCATTGCTAGAAAAATTTCATTTGCTTGCAGAATTATGCCTCATGGACAGAATTTTTTTTAAAACTTTTTACAAGAAAGACTGGACTTTTTGACATTGAGAGTCAACAGCCCTCACCATTTTATATGCATCATTAAAGTCTGGTAAACTGTTCCGTGCTTACACACAATTAGTCCATGTGGCAGTCTTCTGCTTCTGCAACTTTTCACTGATGCATCTGGTGGTGTGGGTTTTATTATCAAGGAAAGTGGAGCTGGGGCAGTATCCTGTGGAGTTGCAGAAAGTTGCCTTCCCTGGAAACTTGGGGTTCTGTCCTTTAGTGGCGAAGTTGTAGTCTGGGGCCTACTGTTGGCAAACAAATGTGGTTTTTCATTCTGACAACATGGCTGTTGTTTCAGCTATGAACAAGCTCACAGCTCACTCTTAGCCTGTAGCAAATATCATTTTCTTTTTATGTTACACTGGTGAGTTGAGGAGAGAAATGTGTCAAAAACAACCTGGAAATAATATAATACAGTAAGGAAGAGATGGTGGGTATCAGGAAAGTCATACTCAAAGCCATGCTAAAAGGAATGTCTGTGCTCAAAGGAATGTGCAAGCATGCAGAACATTCCATAGAACTGTGCCCAGCATTTAGGACCCTGCGCTCATCTTTCTGGGCATGTGCACAAGAGACATTGGTATTGTGCACATTCTTATGTGCGTGAGCGTGATTGTTTGATGGACTTTGGTGCCTAGTGGCCTTACAGGACTCAGGTTCATTGCTGAGTGGTTGTCAGCTCCTTCTGCTTGTGACCTGATTTTGTGCTCATTCTGAGAACTGCTTATTCATCCTGTTTGTTAATGGACCTGTTGATGACTCTGGCTTGTGACCTGAAACTTGTTTCCTGCCCTGCTGCCATGGTACATCCTCTTGCTTGCTTGATGCTGACCTTGGCATGGCTGATTCTGCTCCTGGTTCCTGACCTTGCTTATCTGCTGGTCATTTTGTTGCTGACCACTGTTCATCCAAGATCCAGTATCTTCTTACTGCCAGTTGGCCTGCTCCCAGCTCCTCATATGCTTCCAAGATATACCAAAATCTGATCTACAGGCTTCCATGCCACTCAAATGTCCTGTTGATACCCTGCCTCATTATCCCCAGTGGAAACAGGGGACAAGGTCTAAAAGGGCAGCCATGCTCATCAGTTTCAACCCTGACCAGGTACGTGACAGTGGGAGTCTGAGGTTGAAGTTCAGGATGTTTCCTCTGATTTGGTAGAATGAAATCTGCTGTCTTGCGTACCTTGACTTGTTTTACTTTTTGTACGAATTTAATAAACACAACTGTTAAAAAAAAATATAATTTGCTGAGCTGGTTTTTAGTTGAATTGTGGAATTCTGGGGTTTTATCCCATCTATGGTGGAGATAGGAAGATTGGCTGCATTTTCATTCCTGTTAAAATTTTGTGGTTTATCTGACATTTACTAAGCAATTC
>CATNWA010005477.1:0-12672 GCA_951230385.1 Staurois parvus | reverse complement strand
ATTTTAGTAAAAAAAGTTCTTTTTTTACTACAGGGGGGACGAGCAAGCTGGAAATCATACTAAAATTATTCCACTTTTGTTCATAAATACAATCCTCCCAAGCTAAATGAAATACAAGTGTTTTGGAAGCTTCTTGCTGATTTTTATCTATTCTGTCCTGGCAATATAAAGTCATGATACTCCAGATACTTTCCCAAATTCAATGATAAGTTGGAAAATTTGCCTGCTATATAATTTGATAGCTCACTGTTTACTACATAATTAGAAAAACTCTGCATACTTAACATCCATGTAGCTATAGGGGAAATAATCAGCAATTAAATGAAGTTCACTGCAGTAAACCTAAGGACAGAGCTGACAATGGCCAAAGTTTTACTTCTGGTTCTAGCCAGGCCTCACTGACTTAACTTCAGCAATACAACACAAATGTCTGCTTGTCTTCAGCACAAGAGACATGCACAGTTCATGTAAGGTATGTACAGTTACCCACAGTTAAAAAGTCCAGTTTCAAGTTGTTTGGCAGCTTCCAGCATGCATGCAGCACTCAGACAGGTGTGTCCTCTCCCAAACTCCTACTTCTCCTCACCCAGCACTAGGAGCTCCTGTCTTAAGTGCTGCTTCCTGAGGCTGCTTAACTCTGTCGGGACTGGAGTCCCCATAATTAGGAATGGAGGTTCTTTCCCAACAAAATATCTTTCTGAACCTCCAAAAATTTCAAGGTCCAAATAGCCAATTACTAATACAGGGAGAACTGCAAGCTGGTCCTCTCTTTTATGCACAACTATCGCAGAACCTTTTCAACCTGCGTGGGTTAGAACCCCTGAGGGTTCATTGGGACCATGACCCAAATATGGCCGACACCTAGCAACTGTCCAGGACCCATCTTCGAAGTCCTGTATGCTATGTAAAACATTAAAAATAGGTGCTTATACTGTTTAAAATCCAGTAATACACTGTCTCACCCTGCCCTGCACATGCTCAGTTGCTCTCTATTGTTTGGCACTGTGCTGAAAATGTAGAGGCCAATTTGCTGACAACCTAAAGATTTACTCTGCTCAAGGGCTCTGGGCTTCAGCAAATGGCAGCCACTGGCAAGAAGAAACAGGAACAATGCTGGAGGCAATTTAACATCATATGCTCATTTTGGTAGCATAATTATTAATGTGGGATGTATGTTCCTTGCTAAAGAACATTATTTATTATATCCAGTTGTTGTGGGTAAAGTTCGGCCTTAATTTAAAAAAACTATTTGTAAACTGAAATAAAAAGGCATTTTTCAAAACCAATTATGTTTCAAATGTAGCTAGTGTAGCAATTACTTTATATCAATTTTTTTTAAGATTCTTTAAGATAATTCCTTTAGAGTCAGCATGCTTAACCATGAGCCTTGGGTCAAATTGTGCCAGGCGGAAGCTGTCTGATGTGGCACCACAACCTCGCAAACATAATATGATTATATTAATTAATTCATTAAAATAATATAAACATTCTGTTTTTTTCATGACTTATTGAAGCATTTCCTCTATTTTTTTTGCATAATTGATATTATCTTCATTTTTGTTATAAATGACAGTATATTTTTGTTTATTCTTTTGTTTTCACAATGACTTCTATCCTAGCTCATCATTTCTTTTAATTATGTATTTAAATTTCACCATTAGTAGTTTCTTGTTTTATGTTTAATTTAATTTTTTTTCTTTACTATCCTCACATTTTTTTTCCTAACCGATTTGCATTTTCGATTCCTGTGTCTGTATGATTGGAAGGAAAGGATATTTTAAAAAGCTTTTTTGTTTTGTATTTTTCGTGAAGTCTCTTTTATTCTTCTTAATCAGGCATTCCCTATGGGTGATTACGCCTATTTTTATACTGAATTTTTGTCGTATTCCATAAAATCCCGGCATTTGTTTTCGTGCATCCATTCTGTCTACTGTAGGTGGCTTCAAATACTGCTTTTAACGTAGATATTATGTACTTAATTCTACTTTCAGGACTTGTTGTTTGATTGACTCTTAAATTTTTTCTTAGTAAGTATTCACTCAATTTGTTACCCTTCAAGTAAGGGTTCTGATTATACTGGATTCTCACAGTTCTTTGCAATAAATTAATTTTTTTTTTCTCTGTTCTTGTGAGGGCATTTAGTATTTTTCTCTTTTTTATTTGATTTATAGAGTATGAGCTTTACTTGCACTTAAAAGGGCATCTATTGACTTCCCTGGTATAGTTATTTGTTTAATTGGTTTCCTGCAGTCCTTCTTTTGGGCAATTTTTATTATTTGTTATTTTTGCAATTTTTGTAGATCTTTCGTATTGTATTTTCTTTTTTGGCTATAATCATACCAGATTGCATAGAGTGGGATTAGTCTTGATCCTGGTCATATTAACATATTGTAATATTCTTTATTTTTATATCTCCACTCTTCATTTTTTTTTTTTTTGGCTGCATCCGATTACCAGAATTATTTAAAGTTGCCACCTCTTCGAATAGCGTTTAGATTCTTCCCTCTATTACTTTAATTGTATACTATCTTGCCTGATTTAACCGCTTTCTATTCTAGATATAAAAGGATATTTAGAATCTTCTTTATATTTAGCCCTGATTTTAATTTTGTGATATTTACTTAAGTCTAATCTTTTGTAAGTAACTGCATGCCGTATTGAAGCTTCTTTTTTGTTTTTAACTATTTTATATTTATTTTACCTGACGAATCAATTTGGGATCTTGGCCAGCGGAAGAGTGCAGAGATTTTAATATATTAAAAAATCGAGATATTGGAGATGGTACTCATAACATTATGTTTGTAGTGCACCTATTTTACAGTTTAGTAATTAATAATGCTTTATGTAAAATTTTTTTTTATCATTTTCAATTGACTCCATGCGAAATGTTATTTAATCTTATAAGCCTGTATTAACATTCATCTCTTGCATCACTAGATCGCACGTCCTTTTTTAGACATCTTTTTTAAACTGTTTTTAGGACCTCACTTTTATGCCAGTGATTTTCAGTACCATCCTGTTGTATTTTTCTTATATTTTAAGTGATAATGTTCTAGCTAGGTCTGTTGATTTTAAGATTATGCTTCTATTTCTCTAAGAATCTCCCATTAAAATTACTTTAGTTTTATGTACATAGAATTTGTTTTTTATTTGCTCATCATTTTTCCGGAGTTATCTTTTATGTATGTATAATTGACATAATCATTTTTAAACTCAAGCTCTTCTTTATTTTTGTCATATTCATAATAATATTTTTTTTGTTATGTTTTAGCTCTTATTTCCATTTTACCGTGTCGAATTCTTCCTGTATAAATCATGGACTATATTGGATTTTCTATATTATTTTAAAATGGTGGTTAAAGGAGAAAAACAGTGGAATGTTTTTTTATTCTTAATATCTTTTTAGTTTTTGTCTTTTAATGCAATTATCTTCTCTATAGGCTAATATCAGCTTGATCTATAAATCGACTTTTCGGAAGCTTTATTTAAGATTTCTTTTTCTTATTTCTAAATCAAAGGCATTTTACTGAATTCTTTTTAGTTTTACTTTGTTGAATTAATGGCATGTTAACGATACTAGCTGATGTGTTTACACAACTTGATTTGAGAACAGATTCTTTCTATAACTCATTTTAAAATATCATGAACGTGGCTGAAAACTTTTTTCGACTTCAAGTAGATAGGTATGTTTTGAGGAGAAGATTACAGGTTCTATTACTTCCATAGAGACTATAATTTTCTACACTCTGATGCTTTTTTATACTCTATTCAGATTGTCATGTTACTACTGCAGACTTTGGAATTTATTTAATTTTAACTTATATCTTACCTATGGCTTCTGTAAAATCTGCATAACTTGATGTCATTTATGGGCCATAATTACTTATACTTCATTATTCCATCCATCTATCTTAGAGACATTATGTTATGTTATTACGGGCTACAACCTATGGAGTCATTATTATGTATTTGACAGTATCCACTCTATTTATTTCTTTTTAAATTCTGCTATAGACTTTCTATCTGCATTCCTTAAATCTTACGATTAAGTACTTCAATGTTTAATCTTTGTCTCCCTACAAAAGTTTATACAGTGATGTGGAATACCCATCATTCCATGTCAGCTTGTTGCAATTAAAGACTCAACCTTACATTCTGTATGCAAGCTAATCTTGATGTTATTTATGCAGAGGCATATTTTCCAGTTCTTTTTCTTTCTTCTCTATTACTACAATATTATTATTATGCTATTCATCTCTATTTAGGGAATACATTATATCATTATATTTTTCTGATTGTAGGTAAATCTCCTGATGTTTCCAGCATCCAATCATAGCCTTTAATACAAAATTAATATATTTTTAGTTTCATCAATATGATTGATCGAAAAGATTTGAACAAATACAGATCAAACTACAGTGGGGTAAACAAATAAAATAACTTTCCTTGCATATGATTGGATATTATTTGCAAAAGAAAATTTTCTCCACATCCATGAGCTAAAGGAAAATTGACTTGTAATGAAAATCCACTTGCAACGTGAACAGTCTATTTGCGTTTAGTAAATCATCCTTTATGTCAATTGGCTCGTTCTGTTCTTATTGATGAATTTGCAAAAATTGCGAAAGCATACAAATAGCAAGTACATTTGTGGAATGCAGGACCACATGAAATATGCAAAAAACTATTGTTGGACAGCCCAAAGCAAGGGGCGGACTGGACTAAACTCATGGGGCCCCCGGGCAAATAGGGGAACCTGGGATACATGTGTCTTGCCCCACACTCAAAAAAAGCCTATAAATAAGGTGCATTTTATTGTGCCACTTGCCAGGGGTGGATGACCATTTTGAAACTAGGACACAGCCCAAGGGGCCCGGGGGTCAGTAGGGGCCAATGGAGATGCCGCCCGGTTACCTTTTCTCATTGGCTCCTTTGACGTTTGGCAAGGAAACAGCGGGCCCACCTTGATCCCCAATTTACCCAGGGGCCCCATGAGTTGTCAGTCCGCCCCTGCCCCTACTGAAGCCCGGGCCCTTGGGCAGTGCCCTGAGCGCCTCGAATGGTCAGTCCGCCACTAGGCCCCAATGCATTCTCAATTTATTTCGTTTATTACTAAAGATACTAAACAATTTGGGATGTGTTGCTCCTAACATTTACAAAAGCTTTGCCTAAAGGTAAATTTCAAGCAAGCAGATGTTTTTCCCTAGTTTCTTTAAAGAGTGCTTTAAGTTCAATAAAGGATGCATTAGTGCATTTTACTACCATGGGTTAAATCAACACATCTTTTCTTAACTAGTGTTAACAGTGCTTATTAAAGTGTGGTTTAAAGCTTCAGCACTACAAGTTTCACTTCTCTTTAAGTAAGCTGTAACATTTTAAGTGATGGTGTGAATGCTTGCACATTTACTATGTGTATAGTTCTGTAAGTGTCTTATTCAGTGCGGATTCATGAAGCTGGCAATAAACCTGTATCATATGGACAAAAGCTTCTCATACTGTCACGTGTAGTAGTAAAATCAGAGATATATGCTATTTAGATTCATGCTGCTGCATCATTACTCATAATGCATAACCTTCATTCATAAGTGTCGGGATTGCAGACAGAGGGGGGTTGGGGGGCTTTAGCTGTTAACGGCTAGTGCCCCCGATGGTGAATATACCGGGCACTCCATAGCACTGTGAACAGGCAGATAAGTAGTACCAGAACGTTATTCCCACCACCCCCCTATTGTCATGCCTCATTCATCTTCGCTTCAGAGCTGTAACTAGCGTTGTCCGCCACATTCTGTGACCCCACATGTTGACATTCGCTGTTGTATATCTGCCTCTGCCAGACTACCCCTCGCCTATCTAACGTGCGTCGTGTATATAAACACCACCTATCTTTATATCTACCACCCGCCTTGCCATTATCATAAGCCTCTTCAGCTTGCCAAAGAAAATTGTAACATGTAGAACAAAATATTTGTTTTTCCTCCACCATGAGGAGAGCCAATCAGCTTGTTAGGCTATGTAAAACACCCTCCAGCAAGCCACGATCTGACTGCAAGACACCCAAATCATCACTGGTCTAAAATAAGAAGGTAAAAAAACATGATAAAGTTTTATGTAAAATATAATTAGAATGGTTAATCGTGGGGCGGGGGACTGGGAGAAAGAGAAACCAGGACTAAGAAAAATAAGCAGATCAAACATCAGCTTTAAATGATACTGAATTACTTTCATCAAAATGATCTTCTTCTTTAATTAGGTAAGCAAGGATGCTATGATTGTGCAAATGGTAGCGCTAATGATGGTGGACTCATTGGATTCTGGGTGGCAATAAGGACTTATGGGTGTTAGGGATCAAGATAGGGATAACACACAGAGAGCAGAAGAACCCAAAGTTCCTGGAAAAATAAAAATGGCATACTAAGGTACAAGGCACATAAGATGTTAAAGTATATGGATGTAGAGGTAAGTTTATTTATGTCTATTTAAGTAATTAAATAAATAAATAAGCGTTGACTACAGGGCTTAGTTGGTGGGAACAGAGGACTCACACCCACTGTTACAAGTTGCACAAATTGTTAAAAAGCAGAATAGTAGGGATAGGGAACAGAAAAATAGGGGGAGTGGGAGGTAGTTTATCGATAGTAGTTAGATCAAAAAAAGGGTACGCATTGATAAAGTCCTCTTTAAGGGACATCTCAAAAAATTCAGGTAATCGTCCAATATATGTAATTAATGAAAGTACAGTAGTCCCAATAGGGTTTTCTTGTCATTCATGAAGAAGGATGGCTAGTTTATGCTCAGACATATTCCGGAAATGAGAATTTGGAGCTGTGCCACACTAAAAAAGGCAAAGACCAAGTGATACAGAAGTTTGAACATTAAAGGGGTAGGATATAGGGAACACCCACAACTTCTGAAATTGCTATTGAAGGATTTTACTTAGAAAGAAGAATAGCTTATATATCAAGCTACCCAGTGCCACCCATTTATAATCCCCCTAAAATTATATAGAACATTTTCCTTCTTCATTGGCATGTAGGTTAAGGATTAATATTTTTCCAGATTTTCCAGTGTCTTTTTTAACTACTTTCCGTATCAGCTGGCTTGTCATGAAATGTCAGAATGTTAGGGCTTTTATCTTTTTAATGCTTGTGATTGTGCTTCTTCTTGAAGTTGTTTCCAGCTGCTAGAGTAAAACACATTCTTACCTGCTGAATGTGTATATGTTAATGCTGGTAAATAATCCAGACACATGAGAGAGAGCTAATATTGGCAAATGCCTTCAACAACCAATGCTGAGCTTCTGTCCAAGGGACAGAGGGTTAAAAGGCTTATTTATGAAGATTTCCAAGCTGCAGTGTTTGAGGTCAGGGAAAAGGACACTTAGGATATTTTCTAGAAATATATTTTTTCAGTTTTTATTAGTTGGTGGTTACCTAAGCACATTATACCAAGAACTCATTAATAGCATGTTTGAATATGATAAACTCACTAGGTTGGCCTACCTTTCTGTATTTTGCCACTGATGTGAAACTGTAGCTAACAGTTGAAAGATGGAAATATTAATCATGATTTGGCTTCATTATAGATGTGACACATGTAGTGTGGCCTCTTTCACCCAAAAGATTAAAATCATTTAAAAAGAATCCTGCATGATCAAAGGAGAGGTCAGAACCATAAGATTAGCAAGAGTTTAAGGTAGCAAGGGATTGAACTGATATATGACTTGGCATTAAGAATTATGTTTGCAGTTCATTGTTTGTTTATTGGGCTTTATAAAAGCAACATTTCCCTTATAAATAATTATGTATTTGGTACTTAAATGCTAAACTCCAGACGTAAAAACTCATCGTGCAGTGTTGCATAGTGTGTACTGAAGACTTCTTTAATACACACTGAAAATTTGCTTGTTTTTACTGACCAATATGTAACTTTTTTTTTGTGTGCATTTGACATCTGCAGTCATATCATCCCCAGACTGACTGCCCATGGTCCACCTTTTCCATGAGGATTTTTGTTCTTCAATCATGGAGATTTAGGGGGTGGATATACTAAAACTGGAGGAGTGCAAAATCTGGTGCAACTTGTGCATTGTAGGCAATTGGCTTCTCATAGTTATGTTTTATATGTTCGCCTCTTTGGCACAATATATGTTTTATGTTACAAAATCTATGGTTAACAGTCATCTGTCATGATGAAACAACACCAATCTATTATGAGCTCAAAGGTACAAGCCGTGATAAGATCCATGTATTAACAAACCGTGTCATGGTATTGTAAGCTCTCGGATCAATTAGAGATAACTTGCTTATCACAGGAAAATTATTACAACCATAAGGCAATAAAGTCAAATATCACATATTTTCCTCGGCCTTTTCTCCATTTTGACAAGTGTCCAGAGCCAGGCAGGTTTATGCCTACTAGAGCAGATTTTCCAGGAGAAGAATAATCTGAGAGTTATAGGAAAAGGGGAAAGGAAAAAAAAAGATTAGTGAGAGGGAGAGAAGAAAAAAAAAGAGGGGCCGGGGATAGGAGCAGTGTGGGATATGGGTGTGTGGTGGGGATCTGTGTGGTTGTCCTGCCTGAAACCATGCTGGGGGCAGCTTTTATAATAGTCCTCACCTGGGTCTGAAACTTGAGTGACCTGCGAAAGATCTAGAGCAGGGAATTGAGTTCTTGTGTGCATAGGAAGCCATTCCAATACAACCATGTTTTGCCGACACAGTTCCATCTTTTTGTGCCAATCAGCTCTCTCAACATTCAGCTTGTTCTATATTAAGCTTTGACCAGAACACAAGAACCTAGAAAGCTGCTTGGTTTTTTATGCAGAGCTGTCGCACCAGATTTTAGCCACCTCTCCCGTTTTGAGCTAAATCAACATACTTCTCATCATCTGTGGGTGTTACCTAGGTCAGTCTGTATTCAAAATGTACAATAAAAATGGGAGGAACAATACTGGTGCTCCAGCGGGTATATAAACTCCTACTGAGAAGGGGAAAATCTACTGGCATGTATAAATAGTTTCCGAATGGATACTTGCTCAGGCTGTATTTTGGAGATAGCACATGATATATTACATATTACTATTTAGTATATAATAGAATGAATAATGCTCACTTATAAAAACGTCTATGGGGTAGGAGTAATGGGTAGCGGCAGCCCACATCCTTTAGCAAGCAGGGCTCCAGCTCTCGTATGACAAACATAGGAGAGAAGAGAGGAACAGTGAGGCGACCAAGCTAAGGTTGCTAATATATAACATGTACCGTTTAAATCTTAGGAATAAAATAAAATTCATCTGTGTTAGGCTGTGAGGCCACTCTAAAATCCGTACTGTAGGATATCACCAGTGCGGTCAAGGATGACCAGTGCAAATGATGAGAGTTGCAGAAAATCTGATGCAGCTTTGTTATGGTAGCCAAATCAGCTTCTAATGTTAGCTTGTATTCAATTAATGTTCTTCAACAAAAAACACAACAGGAAGCTGATTGGTTTTCTATGCAGAAACTGCTCAAGATTTTGCGCCTCTCCAAAAGTTAGTAATTCATACTCCAATATAGGTGTCTAAAGTCTCAAGATAGGGGATATGCAAAAATAAAACATTGGAGCTAAGGTACAAGATGCTCTACGTTGTATGAAGTAGCTGATTACCTTGGGTTTAGTTGGTGGGGAAGGGAGTACAGCCAGTTACAAGGTACCAGAGAGCTGCTAAGGAAACGAAACAAGGCACATGGACATATGAGGGAATGAGGTTGCCAATACCGAAGTCAGATGGCTATAAGAATTTGGGTGGAGGAACTGGCAGGCATAAGAAAGATGTAAAAGCATACGGCTATATTGGGGAGCACATATGAACGTGAGGCATGTACACTGTAAGCATATCGAACTCATATCCCGGTGGTCTTCGGGTCTTGAAGCTTCTTTTACTCGAGAGCCGGCATTAGGTCGAGGGTAAGAGCAAGAAGAAGCCGTCACGTCGCAGGCGGGAGAGTAGTAAGGCATCTGTCTCTGCACGTTGGCGATTGAGACAGAAGACAGGAACAAGCCAGGAGAAAGGCCAAGGCAAGTGTAGTCGAGCGAATAGTTGCGGGGATGGGGGGGGAGAAAGGTGGAGGGTGAGTGTAGCGTGAAGGTAGAGGCCACTAGCGTGCGGAGACATGAAATTGGCATAGCCGTTTATGATGTCTGTGTGTCAAGCGGTGAAGAGAGCAAGAAAGTGCGGGGGAGAAATATGAGGGCCGCGTGAGTTCAAATAAGGTATTCCAAAAAGATAGTGGTGAGGGCGGTAGACCGATGGGGGGATCAGCATGTTTGAGAGGGAACTTGTCGAGAAACATAGAAAAGGGAAGCTCTAGGAAGAATTCAAGGATACCAGCGAATGAGGGCAGGGGGAAGGAGGTGAGCATGTCTAGGCTAGCAGAGTCAGTGCACAAGGAGAGAGGGCAGGGATAGGAGAGGAGAGGTGCGCGCGGGAGGGGGGGCTGTTTGGGGGGAAGTGTATTGAACTGTGCCGGAGAGTAGTGATTTCGTGGGGAGGGGGGGGGAGGAGGGGGGCAGTGGGTGGGGGGCTGGGGGGCTCGGCGTCGTGGCGTGCGTGGGGGGCCGGGGTAAGTGGCAGCATGGATGAGGGAGGGGGGGGCCAAGGGTGGGGCGGCCCGGCGATGGACCGGGTGGTGGTGGGGGGGGGAGGGAGGGGGGAGCGGGTGTCGGGAGGGGATATTGGCGGTGTGGGGGAGCAGGGGTGGGCGGGGTGAGCCCGAGCGCGGGGGATGTGTCGGGGGTGCGGAATCGCCGGCGCGTGTGGGTGTGGGGGGCGGGGGAGGGGTCGAGGAGAGGCGGTGGGCACGGCGGGGGGATGCGCCGGTGGGGAGAGGTGGTGCGGAGGTGAGGCGGGCTCGGGGGGGGCTGGGGCTGGTATCCGATCCGGCAGAATTGGTGCGGGGGGAGTGGAGGCGGGTGCGTGAAGGGTCCGGTGAGGGCTGGTGGTGGTTGAGGCTGGCGGGTGCGGTGTGGGAGGTGAGTGGGGAGTGGGTGGGAATGGGAGGATTGGGGTGTTAGGGTGGGTGATGGGCGGTATGAGGGTGACTTTTTGAGGGTAGTGAGGCAAGCAGTATAGCGGGGGGTGGGTGTGCCCTTGAGATTGCGAGACTCGAATCGCCCAGGTGTAGACGAAGGCGGTACGCTGGGAGGGGGGGGGTTAACCGAAGGTGGGGGCCCAGTGTAGGGAGGGGGACTGGGGCGGCGGTTGGTGGTAGGTGAGTTGGGGCAGCGTGAAGAACGCGCGGCTCGGCGGGGTTCTTGGGTGGGGGGCGTGGGGGGTGCGCTGCAGCGACGGTGGCGGGTTATCGCAGACCGGCCGAACCGGAGGGATGGGTATGAGGGGCCTGGTGGGGGTGCGGGTGGGCCCGTAGGCGGGGGGGGGGCGTGTGCGTAGGATCGGGCGAAGGGGGCGGAAGCATGTGGGTGAGCAGCCGCGGGTGGGTCAAGACGGGGGGGGTGGAGGAGCCCCGAGGACCGGGGTGCGGGGGAGGAGTGGGAAGGTGCCGAGGGTGCGGCTTGTGGGCTTGGGGGGTGGAGGGGGGGGGTGGGGTGGGGGGGGTGGCGGTGGGGGGGGGAGAGGGAGGGGGGCGGTGGGGCGGTGGGGGTGTGGAGTGAAGGGAGGTGGAGCCAGGGGCGGGGGACGACTTTGTCGTTTGGGGTTTTTGGGTGTATCATCTGCCCGGGCTGGAGCGGTCGGGGGCTGGTGTTCGTGTGGTTAAAGGCGCTAGTGGTCAAGGGCTGTTGAAACGCATTGTTTTAGGCGGGCAAACCAAATCGGGGCAGGACAGGGGGGGGATGCGGCGTGGAGTTGATCAGCTGCAGAGTGGAGGGAGGCGGGTTAAGGTTGCGGGGGTTTTTTTTTGGGGTTGTAGTTGAAATTTGGAGGGGTAGGCGTTGGGGACGAGGAGATGAGAAGGTGTCAGTTTTTTGGTCAGAGAGAGGGAAGGGGGGGGTTAGTGAGGTTGTGGGGGGCGCATCGGGGGAGAAGACAAAATCAAGGATTTTCCGTCGGATGGGTGGGGGATTGATGCATGTGCAAGTGCAAAAAGGAGGGAGGTTGGGGGGGGGAGGGGCTGTGTTTCCGGGTTGTCGAGGTTGACAGGAGTTAAATCCCCAAAAATTATGGTGGGTAGCTCAGAGGAGAGGAAAAGGGGTAGCCAGGGGAGAAGTCACCCGGGAAACGGGGTTTTGGACCCGGAGGGGTATATCACAGCAATCTTTAGGGGGGTTGGGGAGAATGCGGACCCCCCAGTGGGTCGAAGGGGGAGAAGGATAGGGAGGGGGGGGTTTGGGAGGATGGAAGGTGCTCGCGGTGACAGGAGCAGACCCAAACCCCCCAACCTTTACGACCGTTAGGCCCGGGGGAGTGGGCCAGGGGAGACCTCATAGGAGAGGCAGCAGGGGGGGTAAATCAGTGGGCTGGGTCCAGGGTTTCCGGATCGCCAGGAGGTTGGGAGGGGAAACAAAGGGTCGTGGATGGCGGGAAGCTTGTTGCACCCGAACGGGCGTTCAGGAGGCACTGAAAAAGGGGGGAGATTTTAGGGGGCAGGTAAGGCTTATATTTTAAAACCACATCTACATTATAATCACACTGGCACTCTTTTTTTTTCCAAAAGGGAATGCGTTTTCCCGCCCGTA
>CATNWA010005476.1:0-12793 GCA_951230385.1 Staurois parvus | reverse complement strand
CCGGCTGATCGGGAAATATTCGATTCGCGCACCCGAAGTAGGCAAAATTTCGGATTCGACGCGAATCGAATATTTCCTGAAATTCGACTCGAATTCCGGTTCGCCTGGTTCGATCCGCTCATCTCTAGTCAATATATTTGGGAAGGATATTTTTAAAATATATTTCAAATATATTTTTCTTCTTTGTTGGGTAGGGACATTATATTGTCCTTTCAATTCAACCAAACCTTAAGCATCTGGTGCCGGCACATCTGGCTTTTTCCAGCTGCAGGACATGGTGCTGTCTATGCCTTCTGCTGAGATTAACCTCATCTCCTATCCCCTGCGGGGCACAGGAACCCAGAGATTTAATTAAGCAGACAATCTGACTGCTTGACACACTGTTGATTTCAACAACAAAAAAAACAACAACTAATATTTCTGATTTCCGTCACAACCGGTGTCGTTAGGAAGGGTTGAATTCTAGAAATGTTGTGGAGGTTAAGGCGCCAAGATTTAGCCAGTGATTGGATGTGGGGGCTGAAGGAGAGGTTGGAGTCTAGGATTACACCCAGCACCTTGGTGTCTGCAGAGGGACCAACGGTTGTGCTGTTGATCTCAATGGTAAAGTCATGGGGAGGATCGGAGAGGAGAAAATATTACAAGCTCAGTTTTGAAAAGTCTGAGTTTGAGGAAAGTGGTATGACATGCATACTGATATGTCACTCAGTAAATCTGTGATACGTGAGGAGATCGAGGGGTGAGCTAGGGAGTAGAGAGATAGATCTGAGTGTCATCGGTGCAGAGGTGGTATTGGAAGCCATGGGAGGTTTATCAACTGACACAGGGAAAAGAGTAGGAGGGGCACAAAGATGGAGCCTTGGGGTACCCTAACAGAAAGAGGAAGAGGAACAGAGGAGATGGTGTTGTATGTGGTGCTAAAAGTGCACTAAGATAGGTAGGAGGAGAACCAGGAAGGAGCAGAGTGATGGAGGCCAAGGGAGTGGAGTTTATTGAGGAGGAGCAATTATTGAGGAGGTGGTTAAGTGTGCCAAAGGCAGCAGAAAGGTCTAAGAGTATTAGTATGGAGTAATGACCATAGGTTTTAGCAGTTAGTAGGTCATTAGTGAGTTTTAGTAAGGCAGTTTCAGTGGAGTGTTGTGGGCAGAAGCCAGACTGCAGGGGATCTAGATGTTTGTTGTTAGTGAGGTTGGCGCTCATATGGTTGTAGACAAGAAGTTCAAGAACCTTAGAGGCAAATGGGAGCAGGGAGGTGGGTCTTAAGCTATTCAAACAGGTGGGGTCCACTGAGGGTTTTTTAAGTATCAGGACAACCAGTGCATGTTTAAGCAAGCAGGGAAAGATTCCGGTGGAGAGGGAGAAGTTGAAGATGTGGTTTAGAGAGTTTAGGATAGAGCACAAAGGAGGTCAAAGTAATTGTGAGGGGACAGGGTCCTGGGGACAGGTGGTGAGGTAGGCCTCGGAAAGGAGTTTGGTAACTGCCTTGGTGGTAACAGGGTTGAAGGAGGAAAGTAATGAGTGTGGAGTTGGACCTGGTGTGTTGGTTGCAGGGCCGCTGCTAGAAATCATGGGGCCTCGTACATCCTACCTGGTGGGGCCCTCTGTAACCCCACCCTCAACCCCACCCATGGCACTACCCTTAACCCTGCCTCAAAATAAAATGCAGGTTCATTGCTGTTTACATATGCATGTGGGACCAACATGGAGGTTTGCAATTGCACATGAGTATGGAGGAGCAGGGGCAGTTTAAAATTCTTTAAAATTTTATTTTATTGTTTATTTTATTTTAAAAAAATTACACTGTATCTTTAATTTTTTTCTCTCCTTTATTGCTATAATAAGGAATGAGCAACACCCTTTGTGATAGCATGGACCATGACAGGTCCTCTTTATGGGGACATCTAGGGGCTATTAGACCCCATATCTTTCCTCTGGCCTCCAAAGCATGATATATTAGGGGATGTGGAGGATGTATAGATCATATATAGGAGGGATGTGGAGGGTGTATAGATGATATATAGGGGGATGTTTAAGGTATATAGATGATATATAGGGGAATGTGGAAGGTGTATGGGGGGATGCAGATGGCATATAGATGATCTATAGGGGAGATAAGAAGGGTGTATAGATGATATATAGGGGGGATGTGGAGGGATTATAGATGATATATTGGGGGGATGCGGATGGTGTATAGATGATCTATAGAGTGGATAAAGAGGGTGTATACTGTAGGTGATATATAGGAGGGATGTGGAGGGTGAATAGAAGATAATTGGGGGCATGCGGATGGTGTATAGATGATATTTAGGGGGAATGTGGAGGGTGTATAGATGATATATAGGGGGATGTGGAGGGTATATAGATGATATATAGGGGAGGGTGAAGGCTGTATAGATGATATATAGAGGGATAAGGAGGGTGTACAGATGATATATATAAGGGGGATGTGGAGGGTGTATGGATGATATTTGGGGAGGAATGCGGATGGTGTATAGATGATATATAGGTGGGATATGGAGGGTGTATAGTTGATATAAGGGGGGATGCAGATAGTGTATAGATGAAACATAGAAGGACAGTTTACCAACAATCACCTAGAACTGACAGATGGAATGTAGAGGGATCTGGCAGATATAGATGTCAGTTGGACTGTAGATGGGTTGGAAATAATTGAACATCAATCCCAGTGCTCCCTATCCATAATACAGTCTGAGGACTTTATGATTCAGTATTGGATGTGTAAGTCGGGCAGGAATCATTGTGACCAGTCATGTGTTCATTGTGGACAGCGGATATCAGTGATGACAGCCAGGAGCAACACCGCTCAGCTGTCTTTGTGCACAAACAGCCACAAGCCCCACTCCTGCCAGGCCTCAACCAATTGAATCCCCTGTAGTGGATGGCTCCTCTGTTGCTGGTGTGTGCAGAAACTTCAGAGTTGTGGAGATACTTCCAGGAGCCAGGACCATGGAGATGGATTTCCTGCTGGAGGGGGAGTACAGATGGGCCCCCTGAGGGTGGGTGATACAGAGTGGATATGAGCTGAGCAGCTGAGCAGAAAAATCATAGTGTCACTGCCAAGGAAGGCAGTGTGCAGTGGCAGCAGGCCAGCCAGGACTAATGAGTAGCAGGGCTACAAATGGGGGGGCCAGAATGATGCATATGCACTCCGAAAAAGAAGAAAAAAAACGTCCCTCCAGTATGCTCACCTCTTGGACTCCTCTGTTGACCTGATGTAGCCCAGGAAAATCTAATTACACCACCCCCATAAGCAAGTAGGAGCAGGGGAGAAGTTTAGCAAGCCTATTTTTATATTCTGAAGTAAGGAACTGTACTGCTACCTGGACTCCCCTGAAGCTGATGGGGCCGGGCCCGGTACAACAGGACTGGTTGTACTGCCTCATCAGCGGTCCTGATTGGTTGGAGGAGAAAGCTGGAAGTTAGATATCTCATCACAAACTGTGTCAATTTTGTTTTTGAAATGACTGGCAACCACCTAGGTAAGTTAGTGGGTGGAGGTAATGGGGGGGGGGGAGTAAGGAATTTAGGGTAGAAAAGAGTTTTCAAGGACTGGATGACTATACTGCTGACACACGGCCTGTCACCTCCACTGTCTTGGATTAACTTCAATTCAGTTTTAGTAAGCCCATTTCCTGGACACTGATTCTGACCTCCCATGTTGCTGCTTTACAGTTAGTTTTCTTTGCAAATAGGAATTTTGAAACTCAATTTGAAAAAAACAAATATATGAAACAAACCTAAATATACGAAACAAATTCAGAAAACAAATCATTTTAACACAATGAGCATGGCACTACAAACTTATTAACTCAATGAATGAATGTGAAACAAAACAAATGTTTCCATTGTGCACATCTCTAGGTGATACTGCATTATTTATAAAAAATATATTTGTGTAGGCTGCATTGGACAATTATGTCTCTATAAGATTTTATTTTACTACTGTATATGTTCGTGACTGTTTTGCCTCACTGTTATTTACATTGAATAACTAATATTTCATAGACTGTTGTATGTTTCCTATGTCTTTCCTACATTTAAAGATGCCAGACTGTACATTGATTGTGATAGGAGATAATCATATACTAATTCAGCTGAATTCAGTGACAATTCCCATTTCTTCTGACACCCCTCACATCAACCACTTTGGGGTTTTTATTATTGCAGCCATGCACTGCCCTATTTACTTTAGTTTCCTACATTTTAGGGATCATTTTCACGGTTAATGACTGGAGACATACTTCATTCACATTCTTCAAGCTGCATGTTTATGCCATCATCATGCAGCAGAACAACTTTGCTGTGGCCAGCATGGAGGAGCTGGTGATTTTGGTGAAACTGATTTTGCCATCCAAAACCTTTTGCTAAATCTCATTTTTTAAAATGTTATTCTTTTTTTATTTAGAGGGTGTTGTCTTTTTGGGTGGAGTGTTTAAAGTAGTTTGTTTTGTAAACTATGTAATATACTGAGGCTACTGAGAGGTAGTTTTAGAGACACAAGAACAGGTTCAAGATAGTTGAAAGCAGTTTCAATAACCCTCAAGAACAATTTATGACCTCTTGCATTATGAACCAACAAAACACCTTGCTCTCATCTTCCATATTGACTCACATGTATTCTGTGGAAATTAAGAAACGTTGCTGGAAAACTCATAACTCATACCTGCAATGAAATCACATTTTCCTCATATGTTATCCCTTTAACCAGTTTTTCTCCACCCTATAGCAGTTTTACTGCACACTTCCTGCCTGCGCAATATCACGTATATATAATGTAAACCTCCTTTGCTAGCATGGTGTCTAGCACACAAATCCCCCATACCCCCTCCTTGCACAGAGTGCAGGTAATTAAACTGTGTGAAGTCAGAGCTAGCGATCCTGTGTATGTGTGTTTGTGCTGTGTGGAGGAGCGCTGCACTGACAGGAGGGAGAGGGCACAGCACAGCCTGTCTCCTGAAAACAGACCACTGCACTAGGCTGTGCACTCACGTCCTGGGCCGACCCTGAGTGTGGGAATGGGGGATGATACTCGGCCATCAGCCATCAGCCAGGGGGGGCACAACAGAAATCTGGCGGGGTGCAGCCCACTCCAGCACCCCCCATGATTCTAATATGCAGCAGAGTGCCAGTACAAGTGCCGGTCTACCTTTTCATGAACTGGCAAGCACGACCGACCAAGTACATCCTGATCTGTTACATACCAGCACGGCAGTATCACTTGGTGACGTGGCAAGTCCAGGGGCGGACTGACCATTTGGAAACTCGGGCACTGCCCGAGGGCCCGGGGTCAGTAGGTGGGCCAATGAGATGCCCCTGGTACCTTTTTCATAGGCTTTTTTGAGTTTGGGCAAGGACACAGGGGCCCCATGATCCCCTATTGCCCGGGGGCCCCATGAGTTGTCAGTCCACCCCTGGGCAAGTCCCATAAGTGTAGTATAAGCCACCAAGAAATTGATAACAGTCCTTTAGAGCCTATAGTGTGCTTGCAAATCCTGATTGGCAGTCCACAAATTCTGCAGCACATGTACTTCCCCTATTCACTGCCCAACCCGGTGGGAAACAGAAAATGTAACTACTCCCCTTGATTTTTTGGAGCTGTTTTTCACAGATGATTTGTATAATTTGATTGTGGACCAAAGCAATTTATACGCACAACAATTTATTGCTGCCAACCCATATTCAAACCTTGCCAGACCATTTGCATGGAAAACTATTACAGTTTCTGAATGTAAAGTTTTTTGAGCCTAACCCTCAATAAGGGCATTATTAAAAAGAAAGAGTTGAGGTTGTATTGGTCTACAGACCTGTTTCATCATATGCCCATGTTCTCTGCTGCCATGGCCAGGCATAGATATGAGAATATAATGCGATTTATACCAACAATACACTCTGTCGTCCTCGGGGTGACTCTGAATATGGAAAATTCATAAATCGCCCTAACCAGAAATTTGCAGATGTATATACGCCCCAGAAAAACATCTGCATTGATGAGTCCCTCATCCTTTAGATTGTAAGCTCCTTGAGGGCAGAGACTGATGTGAATGTACAATATATGTAAAGTACTGCATAAATTGATGGCGCTATATAAGTACCTGTAATAATAAATAAATTAATTTTTCTGGCAGCCTTGCATTCAAACAATTTCTCCCCTGCAAGTGTGCCAGATATTGGGTCAAAATGTATAAGATCTGTGAGAGGGCAACAGACTATACTTGCAATTTTCATATTTACGAGGGAAAAGATAGTCACATGAAGCCCCCCAGAGGCCCAGACTACCTAGGGAGCAGTGACAAGATAGTTTGGGACTTGGTATCACCCTTTTTTCCATATGGGGTACCACTTACATGGACAATTTTTTATACAAGCATGCCATTATTTAGACATTTGTACAATCTTGGAATTGATGCATGTAGCACTGTGAGACCTAATCGCCAGGGCTTCCCCCAACAGCTTGTACATGCCCAACTTAGAAGGGGGGTGGGGGGTGAAAGCCTGCTTGAAAAATGATGAATTTCTCACAGTGAAGTGGAAGGAGAAATGAGATGTTTTCAGCACCAATCTGTTTATTCTGATAGCAATAGGGCGTGCTCTCAGAATATATGTCAGGGTGTGCAGTGCTGCTGGATGAGATTTTTCATCAGCAGTGCTCAAGCATGGGGGCATGGGGTGACCATTGGGTGGATCGCCCCTATGCTTATATATTTGTAAAAAAAAAAAAATGTTGGCAGAGATTTCTTCATCCACTTTGATTGATGTTAATAGAGAAATCTGTTAGGTTCTTTTCGTGTATGCCCATCATTAGAAAAGAGTGGACGCAGGGTGGTATATTTTAATGGCATAGATTAAAATAGATTAGACACACTTTTTCTGGCAGAGATTTCTTCTCTTTTTTTTATTTAGCCCACAGGCTGCATGGAAAAAAAATAGCATAACATATATGCCCAACAAGAATCAGCAACATACTGGTACATCACTGCACTTTGACTGGTTTTACAAGGATGATGCCTGCAGCTTCAGGCACCATTCTGGTATTGTTTTTTTTCAGCGGGCGATCAGCTTTCATGTAAAAGCAATTGTAGTGGCTAATTAGCTGCAGGATTGCTTTTACAAGCAGTGGGAGGAGATGCCCCCCCCAGCTGCCCTCCATGGCTTTTTTGGGCAGTCCCATGCCATCAGCTGAGAATGCAGCCGGAATTTCCGCCAGCTTACCATAGAGCTGATTGGAGACTGGAATGGCTCCAATCATCTCTATAGTCTAAAAAACTGGAAGCTATGAGCATTTCATCACTTCAGTTTCGCAGGATATAAACAACGCCATTTTTAAATTGGGAAAGCACCTGATCTAGAATCTAATAAAGCTCAGATTTCTTTAGAAAGTCTTAGAGTACCTGTCACTGCATATTGTTATCATAGGGGATATTTACATTATGTGTGATAACAATAAAACTGATCAAAAAAAATGAAAGGGACAGTGTAAAAAAAAAAAAATCTAAATAACTAATTAAAAAAAATGAAAGCACCCTTGTGCCCCCGCGCTTGCATGCAACAGCTTACACAAGTGTCGGTCACGTGATGGTATGTGAACAGCAGTTGCACCATGCATGTGAGGTATCGCCAGGAATGTCAGATCAAGGGCAGTAATTCTAGCACTAGACCTCCTGTGTAAGTCTAAAGTGGTAGCCTGTAAAGGCTTTAAAGCATTGCCTAAAATGTATGTATTTTGTCGCTATTGCATGGGGCGTGCACAATTTTAAAGCATGTCATGCATGTTATCCATTTACTCGGCATAAACATCATCTTTTATATTTTACCAAACAATTGGCCAATAAATTGTGTTTTAGTGCATTAAAATTAAAAATAGTGTATTTTCTTAAAAAAAATTTGCGTTTGAAAAATCGCTGCGCAAGTACAGTGTGACACAGAAAATTGCAACACCCGCCATTTTATTCTCTTGGGCGTCTGCTTTAAAAAAAAAATATATATATATATATATATATATATATATATATATAAAATATATATATAAAAAAATGTTTGGGGATTCAAAGTACTTTTCTACCAAAAAAAATACTATTATTTTATGCGAACAAAAAGTGTCAGAAAAGGCTTGGCCTTCAAGTGGTTAGAAGAGTGAGTGATGTGTGGCATAAACTTTTAATGCTGGGCATAAAATGCCAAGATAACAACCCCCCAAAAATTTACTCCTTTTTGGAAAGTAGACACCCCAAGCTATTTGTTGAGGGCATGTTGAGTCAATAGATATATGTTTGTTTTTTTTTACACAAAGTTGTCACTTAAATTATATATTGCTCACACATGCCATGGGTATATGCGGAATTACTCCCCAAAATACATTCTGCTACTTCTCCCGAGTATGGGGATACCACTTGTGAGAGACTTTTTGGCAGTCTAGCCACATACAGAACCCCAAGAACCTTCAGGCTTTTAAAGGGCTTTATTTCCTCATTACACTTCCTGACTACCTATCACAGTTTCAGAGGCCCTGAAATGGCAGAATAGTACCCCCCACCCCCCACAATGAATTTGATAAGAGGCATGGAGAGTATTTTGCAGATCTCGTTTGTTTCCAAGCATTTTTGGAAAATTAAGAAATAAAATGAAAACTTCTTTTTTCTTTTCTATTTTTCTTTTTCAAAACCTTGTAGGAAAAAATTAGATCTTCAAAATACTCACCATGCCTCTTATTAATTCCTTGGGGTGTCTACTATCCAATAAGGGTTTATTTGGGGGGTTGTGCTACCCTGGAATTTCAGGGTCTCTGAAACTGTTATAGGTAGTGAAGAAGTGAAATGAGGAAATTGCACACCTTCAGGCTTTCAAAGGGGTCATTGGATTTCGGGCTCCTGTATGAAGTTAGGTTCCCAAAAAGTCTTGCACATGTGGTATCCCCATACTCAGGAGAAGTAGTAGAATATATTTTGGGGTGTAATTCCACATATACCCATGGCATGTGATCAAGTATTTCATTGACTCAACATGCCTCTCATCATATAGTCTGGGGTGTCTTCTTTCCAAAAAGTGTTTTTTTTAGGGGGGGAGGGGGTTGTGCTATCCTGGAATTTCAGAGCCTCTGAAACTGTGATAAGTAGTGAGGAAGTGAAGTGAGGAATTTACGCACCATCAGACTTTTAAAAGGGTCATTGGACTTCGGGCTCCTGTATGCGGCTAGGCTCCTAAAAAAAGTCTCATAGGGGGGTATCCCCATATTTAGGAAAAGAAGCAGAATATATTTGGGGATGTAATTCCAAATATACCCATGGCATGTGTGAGCAATATACCATTTAAATGACAACTTTGTGTCAAAAAAATATGTATTTTTCCAAAAGCTTGTGGAAAAAAATAAATCTTCCATGGACTCAACATGCCTCTCAGTAAATAGCTTTGGGTGTCTGCTTTCCGAAAAGGGGTAATTTTTACTGCCCTGTCATTTTAGCACCTCAAGAAATGTGATAGGCAGTCTGAAAGTAAAAGCTGTGTAAATTCCAGTATCTATAGCATAGTTTGTAGACGCTATAACTATCACATAAACCAATTAATATACACTTATTGGGATCTTTTACCAGAGACATGTAGCAAAATACATTTTGGCCTAAATGTATGATGAAATTTGAATTTATTGGATATTTTGTAGAACCGAAACAAGAAAATATAATTTTTCTTCAAAACTTTTGATTTTTTGTTTTTTTAGTGCAAAAAAAAAAAAATATAACAGAGGTAATCAAATACCACCAAAAGACAGCTCTATTTGTGTAGAAAAAAGGACATAAATTTTGTTTGGTGCAGTGACTTCAGCGAAGTCATCTTTCTTTCTGTCAATGCAAGTTACTGAATCCACATGTAAGCATATAAGCAAAATACATTGTATATCTTGCTTTTATTGGTTGAACTATGAGGTTCTGTTCTTCCTTTTTTTATGTAAATACTTACCATTTGTGATGATGGTATAGAGTGTAAATGGAAATAATTTGTCGGAGCCAAAGAACAAATGTGATGAGAGCATACTAGCCTCACAGATTGAAGGGGCATCTCATGGTGTATAACTGAGTGTCAGTTGAACTCATTTGATCTTATTTACCTGGGATCCAATCTTTCTGGTTAGAAATGTGTGTATCCAGGTGGTGTGGAGTTTTTTTTCACAACACAGGCTGCTTTTGGGATTTGCACGGGATTATGATTACCATATTTTTCACTCCATAAAAAATGCATTTTTTTTGTCCCCCCCCCCCTCCTTCTCAAAATGGGGGAAAATGTCTGTGTGTCTTATGGAGCAAATATGGAGCAGCCGGCCCGGTATTCCCTCCATCGCCGCGTTAGAATACCAGGTCCTACCTGTTTCTTGGTCCAGCGGTGTCCTGCTTTCACCAGCCATCATCTCTCCCTGGTGCCGGAATCTTCAGTGTGGGCACCCAGCTGTGTCAGCTTGTGGCTTCACAGCCGGGTGCCACTGCGCATGCGCAAGAAGAGCTGCGCTTTGTGAATGGCCACGCAGTCTTGTGGGACCTGTCACATGTCCCCAGAAGACTACAGGGAGGGAGGGAGGGAGGACACCTCTGTGGAAGTGGGAGCAAGTACCTGTCAAATTCGGGTACCCGCCCCCCCCCATCCCCAAAGGTCTGCAATCTCTGGTCATCTCCTGTACTATGTCTGTAGTCTCTGGTCATCTCCTGTACTGTGTCCGCAGTCTCTGGTAATCTCCTGTACTGTGTCCGCAGTCTCTAGTCATCTCCTGTACTATGTCCGCAGTCTCTTGTCATCTCTTGTACTATGTCCGCAGTCTCTGGTCATCTCCTGTACTATGTCCGCAGTCTCTTGTCATCTCCTGTACTATGTCCGCAGACTCTGGTCATCTCCTGTACTATGTCTGCAGTCTCTGGTCATCTCTGTGGTATGTCTGCAGTCTCTGGTCATCCCCTGTACTATGTCTGCAGTCTCTAGTCATCTCCTGTACTATGTCAGCAGTCTCTGGTCATCTCCTGTGGTATGTCTGCAGTCTCTGGTCATCCCCTGTACTGTGTCCGCAGTCATTGGTCATCTCCTGTAGTATGTCCACAGTCTCTGGTCATACCCTGTACTGTGTCCGCAGTCTCTGGTCATCTTCTGTACTGTGTCCGCAGTCTCTGGTCATCTCCTGTACTATGTCTGCAGTCTCTGGTCATCTCCTGTACTTTGTCCGCAGTCTCTGGTCATCTCCTGTACTGTGTCCGCAGTCTCTGGTCATACCCTGTACTGTGTCTGGAGTCTCTGGTCATCTCCTGTACTTTGTCCGCAGTCTCTCTGGTCATCCCTTGTACTGTGTCCACAGTGTCTGATCATCTCTTGTACTATGTGCGCAGTCTCTGGTCATCTCCTGTACTGTGTCCGCAGTCTCTGGTCATTCCCTGTACTGTGTCCGCAGTCTCTGGTCATACCCTGTACTGTGTCCGCAGTCTCTGGTCATCTCCTGTACTGTGTCCGCAGTCTCTGGTCATCCCCTGTACTGTGTCCACAGTGTCTGATCATCTCTTGTACTATGTGCGCAGTCTCTGGTCTTCTTCTGTACTGTGTCTGCAATTTCTGGTCATACACTCTCACGGCTTCAACTACCACCTCTATGCCGACGACACACAAATCTATCTCTCAACCCCCCACCTCACCCCTCAGTCTCCGCCCGAATCACACACCTGCTGAGCGACATATCAGACTGGATGTCGCTCCACTTCCTTAAACTGAACCTCTCCAAAACCGAGTTTCTTGTCTTCCCCCTAGCCCGGACACCACCCCCCATTGACTTCTCTATCACATCGAACAACGCTACCATCAAACCCACCCCGCAGGCCAGAGTACTGGGTGTCATTCTGGACTCCAACCTATCCTTCCAGCCCCAAGTCCAGTCTTTATCAAGCTCGTGCAGACTCCACTTCCGCAACATCGCCAAATCCGCACGTTCCTAATTCCAGAAAACCACTAAACAGCTCATCCACTCCCTCATCATATCACAACTCAACTACTGCAACTCCCTCCTCACTGGCCTGCCTGGCCGCTGGCTATCCCCGCTTCAGTCGATCCTGAATACGGCTGCCAGACTCATTCACCTTTCTAAACCGCTCCGTCTCCGCCACCCCCCTCTGCCAATCCCTCCACTGGCTTCCGATTGCGCAACGGATCAAATTCAAAATCCTAACACTGACGTACAAAGCTGTCCACCATACTGCCCCAAACTACATCACTGGCCTAAAATCCAAGTACCGCCCAGCACGCACACTCCACTCCTCACAAGACCTCCTTCTCTCTAGTTCCCTGGTCTCCTCCTCCCATGCCCGCCTCCAGGACTTCTCCAGGGTGTCACCCATCCTCTGGAACTCCCTGCCCCAACCCATCAGATTATCACCTACTCTCCTCTCCTTTAGGTGCACCCTGAAAACCCATCTCTTCAGGGAAGCCTACCCCACCCCCTGCTAACTTGCCGACCTCCTCCACTCTTCCTACCCACTTCATCCCGCACAGCTATCTCCTCCTGTGCCACCATCCCCTCCCTCCTAGATTGTAAACTCGAAAGAGCAGGGCCCTCAAATCCCCTCATCTTTTGCATTGTATCGGTATTGTTCTGTCACATGTTCTGTCCCCCTTTGTAATGTACAGCACTGAGCGAACTATTGGTGCTTTATAAATACTGTATAATAATAATCTCCTGTACTATGTCCACAGTCTCTGGTCATCTCCTGTACTATGTCTGCAGTCTCTGGTCATCTCCTGTTTTATGTCTGCAGTCTCT
>CATNWA010005475.1:0-12786 GCA_951230385.1 Staurois parvus | reverse complement strand
TATATACTTTTTTGATTAATGGAAGTCAAACAATCTAAGCAGTACACAGTATGATATGCATCTTTACAATGTTTGCATTGCAAATACATATAAATGTAGACATTCAAGCTCTTTCAGTCGCTGGTCCTTTGTAAGCTAGCGATAATATTTGTTCTGTCATTGCTGTGTGCACAGTCTAATTCATTGACTTGAAACAACTGACCTTCAACAAGCAATGAATAGTAATGGCATTTAGAACATAGGAAAGTACACCTACTGAAATCACTGAGCTGAGCCTTTTATAAACTCCCTCGAAGTGGATTTTCTTTTAGGGCTCATTCAAACTTCTGCATGAGTTAACACATACATATGTATCATGGCGCATTGCATTATACATTATAATATGCAGTGAAGGAAATAAGTATTTGCTCCTCTGCTGATTTTGAATGTTTATTCAAATCATTAACCACCGCCAAATATACTAATGAAACTATAACTCCCCCACAACACAATCAACACCCTCCCCTGAAGATGTACAAAATAATATATGTGAAAGTGTTATTAAAAAAATCACATAATTCAACAACAGTGAAGTCCAATCCCTAATCAGTCCATCAACTGTTTAACCCTAACCTCCCTATTTCTTCACAGTGAAAAATATAGTTCAAACTTTGAAATATGGTAAGATCAATCCTTCCAACGATATCCACGATGTATACACCTCAAAAAAAAAATATCATATAGTGTATTACTTTTTATAAACAAATAATAATACTCTAGTGAATACCCCATACAATTTATGCAGTGAATATTTGTGAAAAATAGTGAAAAAAATGTGAAACAATCTGTGAGATCACTGTTAGAGATGAGCGAATTATTCAAAAATTCGATTCGGCTGATTCGCCGAATTTGCGGAATAAATTCGATTCGATGCAAATTTATTCGCTGCGAATTGAACTTATTAAAAGGGTTTCTAGGCTTCAGAGAGCCTTTATATTAGTGCAGAACACTGTACCTTTAATTTAAATGCCCTTGGAGTCTGCTGGGGAAGAGAAATAATACTGTCAGTCAGTATGACATGCAGATGAGTACCGTCGATCTTAGAATCACCGCACACTTCACTCATTTGGGCAGTCACGGGGCACGACGAAGAAGATGAAGAAGAAGATGAAGAAGAAGAAGAAGATGAAGAAGAAGAAGAAGAAGATGAAGAAGAAGATGAAGAAGAAGAAGATGAAGAAGAAGATGAAGAAGATGATGAAGAAGAAGATGATGAAGAAGAAGATGGTGAAGAAGAAGAAGAAGAAGATGAAGATGAAGAAGAAGATGAAGAAGAAGATGAGGATGAGGAAGACGAAGAAGAGGATGAGGATGAAGAAGAAGAAGAAGAAGAGGAGGATGAGGATGAAGAAGAAGAAGAAGATGAGGATGAAGAAGAAGAAGATGAAGATGAGGATGAAGAAGAAGAAGAAGATGAAGAAGAAGATGAAGAAGATGAAGAAGAAGAAGAAGAAGAAGAAGAAGAAGAAGAAGAAGAAGAAGAAGAAGAAGATGAGGATGAGGAAGAAGAAGAAGAGGATGAGGATGAAGAAGAAGAAGAAGAAGAAGAGGATGAAGAAGAAGACGATGAGGATGAAGAAGAAGAAGAAGATGAAGAAGAAGAAGAAGAAGAAGATGAAGAAGAAGAAGATGAAGAAGAAGATGAAGAAGAAGAAGATGATGAAGAAGATGATGAAGAAGATGATGAAGAAGAAGATGAAGAAGAAGAAGATGATGAAGAAGAAGAAGATGAAGAAGAAGAAGAAGAAGATGAAGAAGAAGAAGATGAAGAAGAAGAAGAAGAAGATGAAGAAGAAGATGAAGAAGAAGAAGAAGATGAGGATGAGGAAGAGGAAGAAGAGGATGAGGATGAAGAAGAAGAAGAAGAAGAAGATGAGGATGAGGAAGAAGAAGAAGAGGAAGAAGAAGAAGATGAGGATGAAGAAGAAGAAGAAGATGAGGATGAAGAAGAAGAAGAAGATGAAGATGAAGAAGAAGAAGAATATGAGGATGAAGAAGAAGAAGAAGAAGAAGAAGAAGAAGAAGAGGATGAGGATGAAGAAGAAGAAGAAGAGGATGAGGATGAAGAAGAAGAAGAAGAAGAAGAGGATGAGGATGAAGAAGAAGAGGATGAGGATGAAGAAGAAGAAGAGGATGAGGATGAAGAAGAGGATGAGGATGATGATGAAGAAGAAGAAGAGGATGAGGATGAAGAAGAAGAAGAAGATGAGGATGAAGAAGAAGAAGAAGAAGAAGAAGAGGATGAGGATGAAGAAGAAGAAGAAGAAGAAGAAGAAGAGAGGATGAGGATGAGGAAGAAGAAGAAGAAGCAGAAGAAGAAGAAGAAGAGGATGAGGATGAGGATGAAGAAGAAGAAGAAGAAGAAGAAGAGGATGAGGATGAAGAAGAGGATGAGGATGAAGAAGAAGAAGAAGAGGATGATGGTGAGGAAGAAGAAGAAGAGGATGAGGATGAAGAAGAAGAAGAAGAAGAGGAGGGATGAGGATGAAGAAGAGGATGAAGAAGAAGAAGAGGATGAGGATGAAGAAGAAGAGGATGAGGATGAAGAAGAAGATAATGAGGATGAAGAAGAGGATGAGGATGAAGAAGAAGAAGAAGAAGAAGAAGAGGAAGAGGATGAGGATGAAGAAGAAGAAGAAGAAGAAGAAGAAGAAGAAGAGGATGAAGAAGAAGAAGAAGAAGAAGAAGAGGATGAGGATGAGGATGATGAGAAGAAGAAGAAGAAGAGGATGAAGAAGAAGAAGAAGAAGAAGAGGATGAGGATGAGGATGAAGAAGAAGAAGAAGAAGAAGAAGTAGGATGAAAATAAGAAGAATTCCAATCCAGCAAAAAGTGTATCTGCAGAGAGCTCTCCGCTATTTCTGACAGTTCTCTGACAGTTCCTTCACATTTACAGCGGTTGAAACATTGTATCTATTTGTTTCCGAATAAAAACATCTGTATCCTAAATGGAAACAAATAGATACAATGTTTCAACCGCTGTAAATGTGAAGGAACTGTCAGAGAACTGTCAGAAATAGCGGAGCTCTCTGCAGGGACACTTTTTGCCGGCTGTAGAAGGGATGAAAATCGGCTGATCGGGGAAAATTCGATTCGTGCATCCGAAGTTTGCTAATTTTCGGATTCAGCGCGAATCGAATTTTTCCTAATATTCAAAATGAATTCCACTTCGCCAAGTTCGATTCGCTCATCTCTAATCACTGTGTAAGTGAATCACTCTTCCGTGCCACACAAAAGAAAAATACAAACTAGTGTGCACTTTTATTTATAGTAAGGATACCCTTACCAACAATCCCAATAAAGCCTGCCTATAATAATCCAGGAACTGAACAAGATAGCCCTCCTGTGGATCTTCCCCAGGTATAAATGGTCTCCACGACACTCCCTGGATTCCTCAGTCACAATACTCCAAGTGTCTCCAAACACTTCACTCCATCCAGAGATAAAACATGAGGGACAATAATAGTGTAATACCGCCAATCACATTACAATATAAACTTTATTATAACTGCTCACATTGATAGCCTTTAAAATCGCTAAGTATATAAGTGAAGGAAACCTCACAGCCATCCAGGAAAACATCCAGGTGATCAAATACGATCTTTTCCCTTCTCCAAGTCAACTTCCGGTTCCGGTGTGTGTCTTGACGTCACTTCCCTTGACGCGTTTCGTCATCAACTTATTCATAAGGGGTATTGGCTGGCTGTGAGGTTTCCTTCACTTATATAAGTATTTGATCCCCTATCATTCAGCAGGATTTCTGGCTACCAGGTGTCTTTCATACAGGTAACAAGCCGAGATTAGAATCAGTCTCTTAAAGGGAGTGCTGCTAATCTCATTTTGTTACCTGTATAAAAAACACCTGTCCACAGGAGCAATCAAACAATCAGATTCCAAACTCTCCACCATGGCGAATACTAAAGAGCTGTCCAAGGACTTCACTGTCTATTAGTGATGCACCAATACTGATATCGGCACATATATACCCATACCGGTATTGGTGCATCCCTAATATATATTATATAATGCAATGCGCCATGATGCATTAATATGTATGTGTTAACTCATGCAGAAGTTTGAATGAGCCCTAAAAGAAAATTCACTTAAAGGCAGTTTATAAAAGGCTCAGCTCAGTGATTTCAGTAGGTGTACTTTTCCTGTTCCAAGGTGCAGATGGTGGAGAAATAATTATCCAGTAGATCCCGACTCTGAACAACATGCTGACTGTATGAGAAAAATAAACACTGCATTCCTAAGCAAAACAATTAAAAAATATACAGTGTTATGTGTCAAAAATAGACAATGAACCTTTTTATAGCACAGAGAGACAAACTAGTTTTACAGCCTTACCCCCCCCCCCCCCCCGCGCGCCACCGGCCTCCATGGCCCTACCACCCTGCCTATTCCCAGCTATCTTCTATACATCTCCACTAGCATGGGGAATTTTACGGAAAGAAGAAATACCTACTTATTTTCCGCTTTGCTGCGAAAATCCCCCAAAAAACACAACATCTTCTGTTATTATTATGATAAAATACATTTAGCTTTTAGAGCCTCTTTCTGCCACCCCAAACAAATATTTCACTTGTGGATGGATACTGCTAAGCATCAGCTACTTTTTAATTTTTTTTACAAACGTTTTTTATTTAAGGGATAGACAACAAGAACAATGTAATCTCTTGAGGAATAAAACACCCCAAGAAATAGGTAAATAACAGTATTATAAGATACAAGCATAAAAAAAACATTAGTGGTGTGCAAGCTTAGGGGATCCTATACCCAGCAGTCATTCCCTTGGTAAAATCTCTGCCGCTATCACTACTCCTGTCAGCCTTGTAACAGAAGGAAGGCGCTCCCATCCTTACAGTAAACCATTGCGCCCAGGGCAGCTGTGCGTCCCGTCCACCCCTGTACCAGGTCCTGGTGGTAGAGATGGCCAATTCCATCTCTAAATATCACCCAATCCATCCACCCTACTCCTCCTGAGACCTGTAGCTCCCTCTTCACCTCCTCCTATGTACACCTCCAGAACTCCTCCAGAGTCTCTCCCATCTCATCTGCCTTTAGGTGATCCTTGAAAACTCATCTCTTCAAGAAAGCCTATCCTGCCCCAACTCAAAAGATGCACTGCTACTTATAAAGTCTGCATAATAATAATAATAATACTAATAATCTTCAGCCGTGTGAAATTGGATGATTAGCACCTAAGCAGATGTCAGGCAGTCAGTAAGAAACACAAAACAACCAAGTGGTTTACAAAGACTCAAAGCACTTCAAACCAGGATAGACCATCAGTCAGGCAATGAATGCCGAAACGTTTTCCAACCATCCCATTTTCTGTTGAACAAGTGCATCCCATCTAGCAGTGTATAGTGAATACCTTCCATGAGCATAACCATGTCAACTCTCCGCAAAACAGAGGACAAAGGAACCGTCGGTGACTTCCAATGAAGGGCAATGGCCCATAAGGATGAGACACAAATTGTGTGGATTAGCCTCATCTCGTTGACTGGAACCCCTGAAATAGGAGCGCCCAATAAACAAATTTGCATAGACATAGTTATTGGAGTATCTGCCAAGGCAGAGACCACCAACGAGATTCTGTTCCAGATCATTGTTATCTCTCGCCTTGACTACTGTAACTCCCTCCTCATTGGCCTACCTCATCGCTCCAGAGCTTCCCCCATTCTCTGGAACTCTCTACCCCAATTTATCAGACTATCGCCTACTCTGCTCACTTTTAGGTGATCTCTGAAAACCTATCTCTTCAGGGAAGCCTATCCTGCCCTCAGCTAATAATGGAATCTTCTATTCCTCCTACCAGTCCATACCCCATAGTTATTACCTTTTGTACCACTAGCCCCTCCCTCTTAGATTGTAAGCTCCAAGGATCAGGCCCTCCTAACCCTCTTGTATTGATCTGTATCGTTGCTGTATTGTCTCCCGTTATATTGTAAAGCGCTGAGCAAACTGTTGGCGCAATATAAATCCTGTATAATAATAATAATAATAATCAAGGAGAGACTAGGACAAGCCCAAAACACATGCACAAGGGTTCCAGCGAGGCCACAACCCCTAAAACAGAGGTGCGATATTCCTGGAAAAATGATATGTACTCTAGAGTGGGTATAATACCAGCGAGTTAAAACTTTAAAGGCTGTCTCACGGACCGAGAGAGATCTAGAGCCCCTACATATATTATCCACCATGGAATCCCAGTCCTCATCTGAAAAAGTAATACTGCAATCAGCCTCCCATTTCTGTCTATACAAGGGGGGAGGGTGGGAAGGTGGCATCCGAAAAGGAGCGATATAAATCTGAGATGAGACCCCTACATCTGGGAGAGTCACGACTGATACGTTCAAAAAGTGTGATCGGGGATGAAGGTGTCGGTATCAGCTACTTTTTGTTAATATCTTCTAACAGCATTATCAAGCCAAGCGACTTTTCCTTTTTCCTGCTTAATACAGGGTGACAATTATTATACAGGATTTATATGGCACCAACAGTTTGCTCAGCGCTTTACAATATAAAGGAAGACAGTACAATTACAATACATTTCAGTACAGAAGGAATAGGAGGGCCCTGCTTGTGGAGCTTACAATCTAAAGGAAGGGGGAGGTGGTACAAAAGGTGCAAAGTTGGGGGACAGGGATAGAAAGTTGTCACCCTATAACAGGAATTGCCTGAATAGGGACCTTCATGGCAGGATTATCAGGAAATATTTTAAAAACTTCCTGTCCACCCTATAGCAGAAATACTGCTACAGAGTGGCAAAGGTGCGCAAAATCACGTATTTATACGTGATTTTGCTCTCCCGGGCAGGGGGGGTGCGCGAGCCGCACGTGCTGCCTATCTGCACCGCCATTTAAGGCCGCGGCTTTCAATCACTGGGTCCCGGATGATGATTACTCAACGGCGCGTGATGATTTCTGATGATCTCCGACAGGGAGAAACTGTTTTGTTTACTAACAGTTCTTCTCCCTGTCACCTCGGGCACACTGCTTTGGATGGCTGTGCACAGCACAGCCATCCATAGCAGTGTGCTTACAGTGAAGCACACAGACCCCCCCCCCCCCGTAAAACACTGCCAGCACACAGTTAACCTTTTGATCACCCCTTATGTTAACCCCTTCCTGCCCAGTGCCATTAGTACAATGTCAGTGCTTTTTTTTTTTTTTAGCACAGATCACTGTATTGCTGTCACTGGGGATGTCAGTGACACCAAGTCAGTTCCCCCCCAGTGTCAGAATGCCCACCACAGTCCCGCTATAAGTCGCTGATCGCCACCACACCGTCTTTTCCAGAGCTGCCTGAATTTTCCCTGAGGTTACCTGTGGGTTTTTCATTGTATTCTGAACAATTTGTTCAGGTAAAAGTTATTAAGCAGTTTATATTTACTAAACAAATTGCATTTCCATGTTGTGTGTACTGTGGGAGACCAGATATAGTGGATGCAGGGTGCTGGGTTTAGTAACACTTTAATGAAAGATTTCTGAGATTGTAGGTTCTCTTAGCTGAAGAAAAGCAAATCCTGGAACACAATTCAAGTAACACTGTACATTTCAATGTGGTTCTCAAACAAGAGAAATGTGCATTTCTGCCACGGGGGGGGGGGGGGGGGGGGGGGGGGGGGCACTACAGGGGAAATGCTCCAGTTTAGTTTGCTTGTGGGCAACATCTTGTACTTCCTATGGTTGGATAATTGTTAGGATCCAGTAGATGATAGTTTCTGTCCTCTCAAGTCTTAATTGACAGGTAAGAGAGTAAATTTGACAAATGATAAAATTTTTAATTTTGACCATAGATACGCTTTAGAAATAAAATATAAACCAGGCTACCTGGATAGCTTTAGTGCATTACGGAGTGTGGAGGTTTGGAGTTACGGAGAGTGTGGAGGCTGACCCCGAGTAACATGCTTATGAGAACAATGGACACTAAATTCCTAAACAATATGTATAAAAATATACAGTGTTAGGAGTTAAAAATATACAATGGCCCTATTTATAGCACAGAAAGATGAACTGGTTTTACAGCCTTACCCCCACTTTGTGGCTCCACCACCTATTTGTAGCTATCATCTGTACATCTCTGCTAGAATGGGGAATTTTACTGATAAAAAAGTAATATATTTCTGTTTGAAGGTCCCAAAGAAAAACAAAGCAATCTTTGTGACTTAGGAGCGCTAAACCTTGCGGAGATGCACTATAATGCAATGGGTGGTTTACAGTCCTAGAGGCTGCTCACCAGCAACTGTGGGGTCTTGCAGGACCCCCAGATGACTTTATTGAAATTTTGAAAGAATGGGAGCACCACACCAGCTTGTATTGACCTTTTAAAAGACTTTTATTTTGTAACAGCCAACGCGTGTTTCAGGGGTTCAGCATTCCCCATTCATTGGGGCTAAAAACTTCATAATGCTGGCTTTGGATTGGAAAAGGCTTTTCCAATCTAGGTGCCTCCATTATCTGGTTTTTAGCCCCGATGAAGGGGAAATCCTGTGCCCCTGAAATGCATTCGCTGTTACAAAATAAAAATCTTGAAAAGGTCAATACAAGCTGGAGTGGCATGCCATCTTTTCACAACTTCAAAGAAAAACAAAGGGCAGTTTTATTATTTTAATAAAATATATTTAGCTTTTAGAAGGGGTGTCTACCACCCCGAACTGATACTTCACTTGTGGATAGATACTGACAAGCATCAACTACTTATTTATATATTATTAGGGATCTGGTGAAAAGATCTTATCCTTTTCTATAGCCATTACCAAGCCAAACAAATTGTCAGTTTTCCTGCTGCATGTTGGTTTCCCAGTGGGGACAACAAAGGACCATACCTGTGCAATGTGTGTTGGCACAGTCACTTGTAGTTTCCACTAGGGGCGCATGCGACAGGATTACAATGTAGGAGCAAAGTTTGGAGACAGGAAGTGATGTTACCCTATAACAAGAAGGGCTTACTGAACAAGGATCTTCACTGTATGATCACCAGGGATTTTTTTTAAATGAAAGCTACAGATTAAAAAATATTCAAAAACTTTTAGGATTGCATTTACTTTCATCACATTGAGGGGGTCATCAAAATGCAGGAAAAAACTGTGTGGAGTTCCTCTGTCATTGGCCACGGATACACCTACTGTATAAAGAGATTCTTTTTTCTGGTGGTATTTTACCTCTGCTAACAAGTGTGTTTAAAAATGCTGCACCTTACAATCAACAAGCATCTTTCCCATATTTCTCTAAAGAAGGACATATGGGATCTTGCTAAAAACACCTCCAGTTTAATAGTCAGTAATAGTTGGTCACTTTCAGCTGGACTTGTTCTGTAATGTGTAAGATGTTTGGGAGCTTGCACAAGACACCTCTTCAGGACAATACCCCAACATTCATGTCCACACAGGTAGTTCAGACACCTTAATCCAATGCCAATGGAATGTGTAAAAGCAGATATTGGTTGTCCAAGAACAGGATGGGAGGTGTGAAAGTTGTGGACCCCTGTTTTAGTTGCATCATCCCATCCTTGGTGTCAGGACATCTGCTTAGGTGCTAATCATCTAATTCACACAGCTGAAGATTATTATTATTATTATTATTATTATAATGCAGGCTTTATAAGTAGCAGTGCATCTTTTGAGTTGGGGCAGGATAGGCTTTCTTGAAGAGATGAGTTTTCAAGGATCACCTAAAGGCAGATGAGATGGGAGAGACTCTGGAGGAGTTCTGGAGGTGTACATAGGAGGAGGTGAAGAGAAAACTACAGGTCTCAGAAGGAGTAGGGTGGATGTTGGATTGGGTGATATTTAGAGATGAATTGGCCATCTCTACCACCAGGACCTGGTAAAGGGTGAGGACGGGACGCACAGCTGCCCTGGGCGCAATGGTTTACTGTAAGGATGGGAGCGCCTTCCTTCTGTTACAAGGCTGACAGGAGTAGTGATAGCGGCAGTGATTTTACCAAGGGAGTGACTGCTGGGTATAGGATCCCCTAAGCGCATGCATCACTAATAGGGAAGGTAGGGCGCAGTTTGGCATCTTTGCCCTGGTTGCTGCATTACCTTGTCCCGGCACTGGCGACCACTGAACAATTGGTAAGACGGATGAGTCTGGCAGCAGCATTCATGTTAGAATGAAAGCGGGATAGCCTGTGTAGATGTTGACCAATGAAGGAGGAGCTGCAAAAATTGAGGCAAGAGATAACTAGGGAGTAAATGAGTACCTCTGCAAAATTTTGTAAGTTGTAAATTGTTATAAAATTTACAGAGCAGAGTTGTTAAAATGGTAACATATGTGGAAGAGAGATGGTGTCAAAGACTCCAACCCTTTGTCAGGGATCGTTGTTCAAGTCTGACATTGATGGCCTGTTTCACTTCACTAGTTGTCCTTTCTGTCCAAAATATGCAACTCACTGTCCTCCAAAGAACGTCACTTTTCCCTAGGGTGTAAGAAGACTGTTGAGTCCAGGGACGGGACTGACAACTCATGGGGCCCACGGGCAATAGGGGATCTGGGGCCCCTGTGTCCTTGCCCAAACTCAAAAAAAGCCTATGAAAAAGGTACCAGGGGCATCTCATGGGGCCCCTATGACCCTGGGCCCTCAGGCAGTGCCCGAGTTTCCAAATGCTCAGTCCGCCCCTGGTTGAGTCTTGGCCTTCCTAGACTGGGTCATTCATTTGTTGAGAGGTAGTTTTGTTCCCCCAATGTACAGGTACTTGCATTCCTCACTAAACCCCACAGCATATACCACGTTATTCTAGCAGCCCAAATTGATTTGTTCCGAATAAAAAGGATGGGTGAATACAGGACTTTTGTTGTGCTGAGATCTTACATTTAAAACAATTATTTTGCATATCAAAAACTAAAATAGTACCATAAAAAAAACAAAAATTTCCCATGTTAGGTAACGAGTTTTGTGTTTTTCTCCACAAGGGTTTTTAGATTTTGAGTTGATTCAGAAAACGATATCACTTGAAAATTTCTTCTCAGCTCTGAGAAACTTCAAAATTCTCCTAAAAGGGAAATTAAATACGTATTTAAAAAAAGAGATTATTGTTTTTATGTATCAGTGTTTTTACATGGAAAAAAATAATTTTAAAAAAAGAGAAGAAAATAGTGAGTTTTAAAAAAATTTAAATAACTCCTCTAGTTGTATTTATTAAATGAATTGTCAAAAAAAAAAATTTTCCCACTTTACCATTTTTTTTAACATGCAGTAATATGGCCCCTCTTTAAATTCCTCAAAATTTTCCGTAGAACTTTGGTGATCCATCTTTTCATAATCCAACCATTAAATAGCCCAGCTTCTGAATAATGATCAGGAAAATCATTTGCTAGGGGACATTTTTTTTTCATTTAAACTATTTTTTAGCTTGCGTTGAAGTCTGGGTAAACATTTAATTTAAAAATTGTCATAATTTTTTCAGCAAACTTTAAAAAAAAAAATCAAATTAAAATGTTTTAAAATATTTAAAAAATTTTGCAGAACAATTGTACTTTTTAAGTTTTAGTGTACATATAAGTCCCGGGGGCCCCCCAGGAAATAAAGGTAAATTTAGGCTCTCAGCTTTTCTTCCCCAATGTTGAAATCGCCCCTCTTTTTTAAAAAAAAATTTAAACCCCCCTGCCTGCCCCCCATTCCAATTCTGACCCTCGGTTCTAAAGATTTCCTTGCATGGAGCTTTTAAAACGTTATGGGTAAGGTTAAAACCCTTGGGTGGGTCCAAGACCCTGGATGTATCCTTGGCTATAATAGGTTCCACACAGCATTAATTTGAAGATTAAAGTACAAGGATGAAGTCCGAGGATTCCCTCCATCCCTTCCCCATTCCCGTTTGGGGTCAAGTCTTTTTAACTGGGATGTGTGCATGCTCAAAAGAACTTAAAAATTTTCAGTTTGAAGCTTTGATTCTGTAGAGAAATAAAGACACACTAAAATTAAATTGACGGGCCCAACCCAAGAGTGATACTCTGGTTCTTGGTTGGGGTTGGGGGATGGGGCTTTTTTTGCAAACTCAAAATAGAGCCGGCCAGTGACTTGAATTATTCAACCGGGGGGGGGGGGGGGGGGGTTTGTTGTCCAAATAAAAAATTCCATTAAAAGCTTTTTTTTCCTGATTGGCTTTTTGTTCCTATCTTTGTGCGAACTAGCTGTAATTGAATGTTTATTTTTAGCTGCCCATTTATTGTATATGATAGTCAATATAGCGTCTGTAGTGTTTTGCTTCTAAGACATGCATCTCATTTTTCTATGAAACCCCGGCTAGAGTTCCCAAAAAAAATAAGTCTTGAAAGGACTCCTCCTCAACCCGCGCATTTTTATAATGTTTAAAGAAAGTAAATGGCTAGTTGAAGATCTAGGTTTGAAGAAAAGGTCTTTTGAACCACAGACTAGATCCCTTGATAATGACGGACCCCCAAGACTTGTATCTTAGCGAACCACTACGATCTTTGTACTGAGGGACCCGCTCCCAAACAGCAATATTCCCCCTTTGAAGCAGATGCTTAAAAGGAACAGATAAAGGGTAGTTTAAAGGCTAAGGGTTTTAAGAACTTTTCCTGGTGAGCCACAGTAGGATCCCTTAATGGGGACTTGCATCTTCAAACGCAAATTCATTAGAACATAGTCCTTGAGGTGCAGTATCCTGTCCCTGGGTCAAAATTTTAAGCAACTTTTATTTGGTTGACCCCCAGCCCTAGAGCCCTTGACATTAGGAAATTTCTTCCACCCTAAATATTTTTAGTAATTTTCTTT
>CATNWA010005474.1:0-12167 GCA_951230385.1 Staurois parvus | reverse complement strand
CGGCGGCGAAAACTCCGGGGAAAATTCAACCCACCAGCCGGGGGGAAATCTCGAACCCATCTGGGACCACAAACCCCCTTTTCCCTAACAAACCTTTGTTTTCACATAAAAGCATGGGTTAAAAGGGGAATTAAAATCCCCCCCTCCAAAAAAACCCCCCACCCCCAACCCCCCCAATTGTGGGGGGGAGCCCCTTTTTTGGATCCTAGCCACATACAGGACCTGAAAACCAATAAATCATTTTTGAAAGCCTGAAGGGGGCCGTAATTTCCTTCTTTTCATTTCCTCACTACCAAATTCACTTTTGGGGGGCCCCTTGGGAAATGCAGGATAGCCCCCCCCCCCCCCCCCCAAAGGGCCCTTTTTTTTAAAAAAGAAAGACACTCCAAAAAAAATTTAAAAAAGGGGAATTTTCCAAAAACTTTTTTGAAAACAAAGGGAGATCTGAAAAATTTCCACCATGCTTCTTATAAACTTCCTTGGAGTTCAATTTTAAAAAAAGGGGTCTTTTAAAAAGGGTTTTTGTTGCTATTCTGGCATTCCAGGCCTCCGAAACTGTGAAAGAAGTCAGTGAAGGTGTAATGAGGAAATAAAACCCTTTAAAAAGCCTGCAGGAGGTTAACGATTTTTGGGTCCGTGCAGTGGCTAGACAGCCCAAATGTCCTCTCACACATGTGGTACCCCTCCCATACTCGGGAGAAGTAAGCAGAGGTATTTTGGGAGAAATTCCACATATACCAATGGCATGATGTGGAGCAATAAATAATTTATAAGTTGTGTACAATTTTGTGTAAAAGTTTATTTTTTGGGTCCATTTTTCCAAAACACTTGTAAAAAAAATAATTCCTTCTATTATCCAACAGGGCCTCTCAGCAAATATTTGGGGTGTCTACTTTCCCAAAAAGGGGTAATTTTGGGGTTGGGGCATTTTATGCCCAGCAGTTATGCCAAACATCACTCACGTTCTACTAACCACATGAAGACCAAGCCTTTTCTGACACTTCACAGCGATTTTTCAAATGCAATTTTTTAAAAAAATATACACTTTCTTTTTATTTTAATGCATAAAAAACACAATATATTAGCAAATTGTTTGGTAAAATACAAAGGATGATGCAGAGTAAATAGATACCAAACATGACATGCTTTAAAAATGCGCATGCCCCCTGCAATGGCGACAGACTGCATACATTTTTAATATCTATATGCAACGCTTCAAAAGCCTTTACAAGCTACACCATTTTAGATTTACAGATGGTGTCCAGAGCTATAATTACTGCCCTTGATCTGACGTTCGTGGCGCTACCTCATATGCATGGTGCAACCGCTGTTTCCATACTGGCATAGGGTCAACGCTCACAACGCAGGTGCGTGGGGGGGCGAGGGTACTTTTTTTTTTTTGCTATTCTGATTTATTTAATTATTTTTACACTGTCCCTTTATTTTTTTTTTATCACTTTTTATGCTATCACAGGGAATTCAAAATATCCCTTATAACTTCAATGGGCATTGTCATATATTCTTTTTGAGAAATCTGGGTCTATCATACTCTAGATATCTCCTCTGCCCTTACATTATCTAATCTCACCAAGATCGTGTGATCAGATACTTTCCCAATTTACCAATGGCGCTGTTTATATCCTGCGCAACTGAAGTGATGAAATGCTCAAAGCTTCTGATTTCTTAGACTATAGAGATGATTGGCACCATTCCGGTCTCCAATCAGCTCTATGATCAGCTGGCAGAAACACCGGCTGCATTCTCAGGTTCCCCCCGATGGCACGGGACTGCCGAGAGACGGCTGTGGAAGGCAGCGGGGGAGGGGGCATTTTCTCCCGCTGCTTGTAAAAGCAATCCTGCAGCTAATTAGCCACTAGGATTGCTTTTACATGAAAGTCCATCGTCGGCTGAAAACAACGATACCAGGATGATGCCTGCAGCTGCAGGCATCACCCTGGTATAACCATTCAAAGTCCAGTGATGTACCAGTACGTCGCTGATCATTGTTGGGTGTATATGCTTATGTTCTTTTTTTTCTTTATGCAGCCTGTGGGCTGAATGGAAAAAAAGAGAAGAAATCTCTGCCAGAAAAAGTGTGTGGTTATGACCACCATTAGAATACCTCCCTACATACACCCACTTCTAATGGTGGGCACACATGAAATGTGCCAACAAATATAAAATATATATACCGAAAAGCATAGGGACCATCCACCGACCCCACCCCAGGCCCCCATGCTTCGGCATAAATGCTCTTTTTTTAACTGCGGATGAAAAATCTCATCCGACAGCACTGCACACACCTACTTATGTATATTCTGAGAGCAAGACCCTGTTGCTGTCAGAATAAACAAGTCGGTGCTGCAGTTTGACATCCCTGCAAAGAAAACAACAATGGTTAACAATAAAACAGTAACTCAATAAAAACAACATTATAATTGAAATATCTCTGCAAGGAAAAGTGTGTGGTGGTATGCCCACCATTAGAAAACCTACCCTTCATCCACCTACTTCTAATGGTGGGCACACATGAAATGTGCTAACAAATATAAAATATATATGCTGAAGCATAGGGGCCATCCACCCACTGGCCACCCCAGGCTCCCATACTTCGGCATATATGCTCTTTTTTTTAAACTGCGGATGAAAAATCTCATCCGACAGCGCTGCCCACACTGATTTATGTATTATTCTGAGAGCAAGTTCCTGTTGCTGTCAGAATAAACAGGTCAGTGCTGCAGCTGAAAGCATTCCTGCAAACAGCAATTGTTAACAATAAAAGACAGTAAAAGTAGAACAATAACAAAAAATGACAACAAAAAAAACTAACTATTTTTGGTTTTTAAAATTTAACATTTTATTTGGGATTTGTACTTTTTATTTAAAAACATCTAAAAACAGATGGTAGGATCTCTCCAAATGTGATAGCCAGTTTCCTGACTACCTAACATCTTTCGAGACCCTGTGTAAATGTGCCCTGAACTGTGCCATGCTGTACCCTATACTAATACTCCACTAGTGTATGGTAGCGACAGAAGCAGTCCTTGATGCAGAGGCCAGGTTGGTAAGGACAGGAGGGACAAAACAAAAAGTGGCTGCCTAATTCCATGCTACAGACACAACATCTTTTTTGGGTTGGGGTACCAGGGAATGGTATTGGGAAAATGCCTCTCATGCAGCCGGCTAACTGCATCTGGGTTGGGGGTTTGGGGCATAGCACCGTCTGGATACAAAAGGGCCCTGATGATTTCTTCCTGAAATTTTAGGAAGGACCCACTATGTCCAGTTGCTTTGTAAAGAACAAAAGCTTTATATAAAAAACCAATTGAAATAAATAAACAGACACTTTTTTGTGCCAGCGTCTGGCTTTTCAGAGGGCTAAGTACAGCTTCATCATATGGTCGTTGAAGTCCACCCCTCCCATGTTAAGGTTATAATCGTGAACACAGAGGGGCTTCTCAACAACACCAGCTGCCGTGGCAATTTGGATGGTCGTATCTGCGTGAATGGAAGACAGGAAGAAAACATCCCGATTGTCCTTCCACTTCACTGCGAGCAATTCTTCGTTTCTCAAGCAGGCTTTTTCCCCCTTTCTAAGATGGGTATTTACAAGCCGTAGGGGGAAGCCCCGGCAATTAGGTCACACAGTGCCACATGCACCAATTCCAAGATTGTACAAATGTCTAAATAGTGGCACGCGTGAATAAAAAATTGTCCACGTATAAGTGGTACCCCATATGGAAAAAGGACGACGCCAAGTCCCAAACTATCTTGCCACTGCTCCCCATGTAGTCTGGGCATCCGGGGGGCTCCACATGACTATCTTTTCCCTCATAAATCCAAAACTTATATGTATAGCCTGTTGCCCTCTCACAGGTCTTATACACCATGACCCCATATCTGGCACGCTTGCTGGGGATAAACTGTTTGAATGCCAGGAAGCCAGAAAAATTAATGAGGGACTCATTGATGCATATGTTTTGCTGGGGAGTATACACATCTGCAAATGTTTTGGTTAAAGTGATTTACGAGGGGCCGAATTTTGTGGAGCCGGTCAAATTCAGGGTCACCCCGAGGACGACTGAGTGTGTTGTCGTTGAAGTGCATAAAACACAATATTGTCTCATATCTATGCCTGGCCATGGCAGCAGAGAACACGGACATATGATGAATTGGGTCTTGTGGACCAATACAACCGCAATTCATTTTTTTTAGTAAATGCCCATGTTGAGGGTTAGGCCCAAAAAAACTTTAAATTTGGAAACTGTAAATGGGTTTCCATATGAATGGTCTGGCAAGGTTTGAATTTGGGTTGGCGGCGATAAATTGTCGTACATATAAATTGCTTTGATCCACAATCAATGCATAAAGATCATCTGTGAAAAACAGCTCCAAAAAAATCAAGGGGTATTTAAATTAGCTGTTTCCACCTGAATTCGGGGGTTGGGCAGTGAATGGGGAAGTACGGCTGCTGCAGAATTTGTGGGCTGCCAATTGGGATTTGCAAGCACACCCAGAAGGATACTAGGGGCTCTATGGGCCTGTGTGCGAATTCTTGGTGGCTGTGGGACACTATTTGTGCTCGCCACCACACCAGCTTGTACTGCACTAATGAGACTCGCTACGTCACCAAGTGATACTGCAGTGCTGGTATGTATAAGACCAGGACGTACTAGGCCGCTGGTGCTCGCCAGTTCACCAAAAGGTAGCGCGGCACTAGTACTACTGCATATGAGAGTCATGTGTTTGAACCACCTCAGCAACCTGGAAATGGGGTCAGGTACGCCTGATCTTAGCAGGGACCTCTCTTCTCCGTCGTCTGGGCTAACTGTCAGGGTGCCGCTGCTGTCTACAGGTTTATATACTGAGGCGGATTCTGACAGTGAGTCTTCCCCTTTTGCTCTCACCTGACATGCTCAGAATAATGTAGGCCTCTTCACTAGAGTATCTTTGGTTGGACATTTTGGCCACTAAATTTATAGGTACTTTAAACGGGAAAAAAGAGCGCCTGGCTGTCAGGGACTGCTTGAACCGCTACAAAAAATTAACAAAAAGTGCTAACATATGGGGGATGAATTACTATGGGGGATGAATTACTATATGGGGGATGAATTACTATGGGGGATAAGATTACTATGGGGGATTACTATGGGGGATAAATTACTATATGGGGGATGAATTACTATATGGGGGATGAATTACTATATGGGGGATTAATTACTATATGGGGGATTAATTACTATATGGGGGATGAATTACTATATGGGGGATGAATTACTATATGGGGGATGAATTACTATGGGGGATGAATTACTATGGGGGATGAATTACTATGGGGGATGAATTACTATATGGGGGATGAATTACTATATGGGGGATTAATTACTATGCTTACTATGGGGGAATATTACTATACTTACTATGGATGGCATGGTAGTGGCTGGGCCGGCCAGCAGCTAGTCCAATTTATGAACCCATTGCGGCCCTCAAGTCAAAAAGTTTGCCCACCCCTGCCCTAGAGGGATACCACTCAATTTTTATATATATTTTAAATATATATTTGAGCACTTGTCACTTTGAATTGTTTGGAGTGGTATCACTTATTATTTATCTGGTTAGCCACTGGGGGGCAGACCAGGAGTTTGTTTTCTCACATGTATGTATTTATGATATATTTATTTATATATGTATTTGAGCACTTGTCACTTTGAATTGCCTTGAGTGATATTACTTGAGCGCTTCATCCAATTGTGTTATATATTTCATTGTCCTGTGGTATAGGGAATAGGTGTTAGCAGCTGGCATTAGCATTAGGTACTCTGTGGAGCGCAGGAGGACATTCTTTTATACTTTTAAGTGCGGGGAGTGCATTCAGAGTCCATTATGCTCAATCTGCAGATCCGATCCATTCTGCGGGGATTGTCGGAGGGGGTGTCACCAAGTGTTACCGCACCGGATGACACCAACCCTAGGGACTCCTCTGGATGGGAGATAAGCAGGGGAGTGTACAAGAGTCAGTGAGGCAGTATACAGAGGTTCAGTAGGGCACAGGATAGGGGTCAGCAGGCAGAGGATGTGAGGTCAGTAGACGTTATCTGGGCAAAGACAGGGCAGGAAAAAGAGTCAGCAGGACAGAGGAAGCAGGGTAGAGGACAGGGGTCAGAAGAGGAGAGAGGGGTCAGAAGAGGAGGACAGGGTCAGAACTGCAACATAGCAGCCAGCTATACATGCAGATCGAGGCTGTGTCTGTAAGGGAATCCGATTTCAGCAATGTGATGAGTGGGGAGGAGGAGATCTATTGACTGCCCTGTGTGTAGTGCCAGGACAAGGTCGACTAGCTCCCAGGGTGAAGATGACAAACTAAGCCCCCCCCATGTGTGAGCATCATGTCTCAGCATAAATCCCCCCCCCCAAAAAAGAAAAGAGAAATGAATCAGCATGCTCCCCCCAAGCATAACTTGTGTCTGCAAACCAAAATTCTCCCCACACAACAATGCAAAAATTCCCCCTCCTCCCAGTATAGACCCCTTTCCCAGCACAAATCTTTGCCCCCCAATTCCGCTTCCAGTGCCCCCAATTCCCTCATCCTAGCACAAATCTCCCTCGCCCAAAAAATAATCCCTCCATGCACACATCCACCTTCGTTTCAAATTTCCCATCCAAGCACAAATCTCCAAATCCCCCCCCCCCCCCAGTCCCCCCTCTTAACCCAAATTCCATCACCTCTTACTAGCACAAATCCCCCCAATCTTACCTCCTAGCACAATTCCCTCCAATCCCCTCTCCTAGCGCAATCAACCTCATCCGCCCTTCTAGCACAAATCTCCCCGCTAATCCTCTCTGCTAGCACATATCCCTCCAATCCCCTCTCCTAGCACAATCGCCCCTATCCCCCCTTATAGCACAAATCTCCCCGCTAATCCCCCCTCCTAGCACATATCCCCCATCCTCCTTCTAGAACAAATCCCCCCTCCCCCAAATCCCCATCTTCCAATACCCTCCCTATGTCAAATTCCTCTAAATTCCTACTCCTAGTACAACCCCTTCCAAAGTACCCTTCCCAGCACAGATCCTCTCCTTTTCCAAATCCTCTGCCCCCACTTAGCCCAAATCCCCCGCCTCCTCTTAGCACAAATAGGCACAAACATTTCCCCCATGCCCCCTCCTGGCTTAAATCCCCCCAAATCCTTCTAACAGAATCCCCCCGCCCCCCCCCGCAACTGCCATTACCCTTTCCAGCACAGATAGCCCCTTCTCATCCCAAGCAGAAATGACTGTTTCCCCCACACCTCTCCCCTCATTATGTACAATTTGCCTGTAAGCCCCCCCTCCCCCCAAATTACAGTCTAGAGGAGCGGTGCTGTGCTCTGCCCCCTCCTCCTGTCAGAACAGAACTGCTCTATATAGCTGATGACACAGGATCGCTCTGACCATGGGGCTGTACACAGTCTCATTACCCGCCCCGATCTACATTTACTGCTGTGGGAGATAAGCGGTCCTTGGAAGAGATAGGGGCAGGTATTGAAACTGTGTACAGTCCGATGGACGGAGCGATCCTGTGTCATCAGCTATATGGAGCAGCACTGTTCTGACAGGAGGAGGGGGCAGAGCACAGAACCGCTACTCCTTGCTCTCTTGTCACTTTCAGGACTTAACTCCAGGCTTCCTTTCCTTTGTCCCGGCTCTGAGTGTGGGGATGGGGGGGGAAGGAGCTCAGTAGTCTGGGGGGGCACCACTGAAATCTATGGGGGTGCAGTCCACCCCAGCACCCCCCTAGATCCGCCATGTTTTTCAAAGCATTAAATATTATAACATCTACAATCATAAAACGGCTAATAATAATACATTTTTTTTTTTTTTTTTTTTTTTTTTTTTCAAAGTATTAAATACTATAACTCCTACAATCATAAAACGGATAATAATAATAATACTAATTTTTTTTTTTACTTTTTTTGTTTTTTTTTTCAAAGCATTAAATACTATATTACAATCATCAAAAATGGCTAAGAGTAAATAAAGAAGAAGAAATTTTTTTTTTTTTTTTTTTTTTTTTTTTTTATTTTTTTTTTTTTTTTTTTTTTCAAAGCATTAACCTATAACTACTACAAGTATGGTTTAAACAGGTAAACATGTATAATAATAATACTAATAGTAATATATATATAAAAAAAAAAAATATTACATACACAACACCAGTTGTCATATACATTTCCAACACAGCTGATGTCATCCAGGCTTTTAAAGCAAGATGGTCAAATTACCGACTGCAATAAACTGAACGTAAATAGCACCATCATCACCAATTACATACCCAATCCACATGTCTCCATTGACGACTTCGTGTACGTAGTTCCGAAGGAGAAATAGCTGGTTGGAAAAATCAGCCCGGCAGAGTGGACAGGTGGGGTTCTCTCCAAACCATCGGCAGCAGCTGGTGTGGAACTCGTGATCGCAGGCCAGGATGGTCGTGTTCTCTCCATCTTCACAACCTGCCAAACAAATGGGACACACACTTACCTCCTCCTCGGCGCGCTGCTCCATGGCCGGTGGTGGGTGGTTCTCAGGGGCCCTGTCGTGCTGCTCCATGGCCAGTGGAGGATGGTTCTCAGGGGCCCTGGCATGCTGCTGCATGGCCGGAGGTGGGTAGTGCTCAGGGGCCCCGGCTCGTTCTCTTGGTGAACGGCTTCGGTGGGTGGAGGCCTCCTCCCGTCTCCGATGACGCTGGACTCTGGACCTAGTCCGATGGGCGATCGGAGACTCTCCGTCCTCCTGATGTGAAGGCCTCCCACGAGATGGGCGTCGTGAAGGCCGAGGCATCCTGGTGGTGCTGGATGACCTGTAAATGGCTAAAAATATGAAATATTACCACTAATAATATAAAGAATTATATAGTAGTGATAATAGGAATCGAAATCCGTATAAATGGCGATAATCTCTGTCAGTCGCAGGAGACAAGCTCTGATGCTGCTTATGGCTCGGATACCAGGGCAGCATTGAGGTGAGCTGCAGCCTGGGGGCGGAGCTAAGCGGACTTCCTGCCAATCAGCCAATCACACTCTGCCACCTCACACCAGCTGTCATTTTTCAGGCCTACCTATTTTGATTGACGCTTGTACCCAAATAAATTTGATATCATTTTATTGATTTGACAGAAATTTGACAGTCTTTTGGTGAGTTTAAGGGTTAATAAAAGCGGCCACAAGAGGTCACTAGGTGTGATTGTGCCGTAGCGGTAATACCGCCTCCCGCCATAGATGTCTCCCTTCCCAGTCAGCTCCAATACACATCATAGAGTTCGGCTTTTCCCACATGGTTTTCAAAAGACTCACACAGGAAGCAGCCCTCCTCTCTTTGTTCCTGTCCATGCTGCTGGAATCATCTTGCTCCCATAAAGATGCAGGGAGGCTTGAGGGCTCACCGAGTCTCCCCCAGCCATCCCCCCTACGCACTCTGCAGACCCCCAAAAGGTGGACTGTAGCCCTTTTCAATACCCCAGGGGGGAGTGTCCACAGCTCTGCATGAGCCTTCATCCTCAAAGCTCAGACCCCACAGCTGACACCCCACTGAACCCTGGAAGTCTGTAAGCCTGACTACTGAGCCACCCTTGCACCCTGTCTGCTGCAATGATGTGCCCTGGGAGCTGCTGCTGAGGGACCCTGCACAATATCCGTGGCTGCGTGTCCCTGGAGGCTGTCTGCTGCTGAGTGCCCTGGGAGCTGCTGCTGAGGGATCCTGCACACTGTCCGCGTGCACAGACTACCCGTGTCCGAACTGTCCCTGTTGCACCGCACAGACTACCCGTCTCTCGAACTGTCCCTGTTGCGCACACAGACTACCCGTGTCCTGAACTGCAATTGTGCACCCAAAAATGTCCATGGAAAGCTTTTGGGAGCGGTGCTAGGCCAGACTGCACATCTGGAGTTCTGTTGAGTCCCCGTGACCCCGATGTCCCTAGATTGGGAGCTGGCAATGGGGTTGCAATTAGGCCATCCACAGCTGGAGTCTTTTAAGTCACCGTGACCCCAATATCCCTACCAAAATCCTGGGTGGGAGCTGCGCTAGGCCAGTATCAGAGCTGGAGTCCCGTTGAGTCCCCGAGACCCTTGCCCAGGGGTAGTTTCCCGCCATGTTGCCACGAGTCTCCAATCCGCTGTCCAGTCACGGAGGAAGCTCAGCTGAAGCGTCCAAAGGGGAGAAGGGGACCGCACAAGCCACCCGGCCAGAGAAGACCCTCCCGTGCCTGGAATCGTCCCTGGTTTGCGCACTCACATTACCCTCCCTGCCATTTCCCCATTGAGTTGTTGTTTCAATAAAGCTTTGTGTGTTCCCCATCTTCTCAGAACGTGTGCTCTGTCCTGCCTATGCTTCCGTTACAGGGGGGTCAGGGACAGACATATCTGGAGCTCCACCATCACTTGCCCCCCCCCAATGTTTCCTTAACACCCCAGCCCAGCCTGTCGCATCAGTAACCTCATCAACGCACTGTGAAGAGAAAAATTAACCCTGCAGCTTGCCAGGGTTCTAACCCCCCCAAAATGTTTTTTATACTAGAAACTACATGAAAAAAATTGCGCTTTTTCAAATGTTTTTTTGCTGCTTTTTTTTTTTTTATCGGGGGGAGCAAAAGCTCATACTCAACTGAACAGCCCCAGAACGGGGAGAAATCATTTGTACCCAGAATTCTGCTTTATAATAATGTCCAAATTGTGTCACCCTGCACAAGCATCCAGTGCCCTCGGTTGACACTGGTGCGGCACTGAAATCACACTACTTCAGTGCCATTCCAGAGCCGCATATCAGTGCGTTTTGCATCGCTGATTTCATAGCATTTGAATGACAATTGCGGTGGTCATGCAACACTGTACTCATATGAAATTTATGTTATTTTTTTTTTAGACAGAGCTTTCTTTTGATGGTATTTAATCACCACGGGGTTTTTTTTTTTTTGCTTAACACACTAAAAAAAGACTGAAAATCTTGAAAAATATTTTTTTTTTTTTAGTTTCTGTTAGAAAATTTTGTAAATAAGTAATTTTTTTTCTCCTTCACTGATGTGCGCTAATGAGGCTGCACTGATAAGCGTCACTGACGGGCACTGATAAGGAGGCACTGATACATTGATAGGCATCACTGATGGGCATTGACAGGCATATATGATGAGCACTGAAAGGCAGCACTCATATATGGCACTGATACTGATGCTGCACTGAAAGGCAGCTCAGATGGGCACTGATATGTGGCATTGATGTGCATTGGTAGGCGCACAGGTGGCATTGATGGGCACTGACAGGTGGCACTGATGGGGCTACACTGATCATCAGTGCCCTGATGATCAGTGTGCATGTCCCCTCTGAGGAATGCCCTTACCGGCTCTCTTCTCCTCACGCGCTGTCAGTGTGAGGAGAGGAATGCCGATAACCGGCATTTCCTTGTTTACATGTGATCAATTGTGATTGGACACAGCTGATCACATGACAGAGTCGACCTCATCATCTCTTTCCTCTGATCGGTGACCCGCTGTTTCCCGGGGACACAGCGCATCACCGATCGCACGCACTCCCCTGGGGGCACACATGCGCAGAAGAGTGGGAAGACATGATATGACGTCCTCCTGTCATTTCCTTCTATATTTCCTTCCTTTTAAATACCACCAAAACAAAGCTCTGTGTGTAACAATGTTCCAAAATGTGCTTCCACCTAATCACCACGTGAAAAATAATATTGACCGCACTCACCAGATGGAGGTGAGTAATAAGCCTCATAGGATATAAGGGATCCTATAGCCCCTCAGGAGGAACTCAAATCGCCTTCACCCTGCTTAGATACAGCAATCGACTCCACTCTACTTCTCCCATGGAATCCTCAATAGTGTGCAAGGAAAGAAAGGCTACATAGTGTAATACTGCCACTCAAAATACCATATAAAATCGATTAGAATAGAATAAGGACACTCACATGTTTCAATAACATAAAACAGGCCTTGTTTAATAGCCTCAAAGGCTTCAAAGGAACAAGTTGTCCAAATTGGTAAATATAGGTGTTACGGATCCGCCAGGTGGCACCTCTGGAGCCCACTAGGCGGAATCACCGGAGCGTGGGGTCTAAGTCCCGGTCTGCGTTTTCACCAGGGCCCCTGATGGTGGGGATGGACTTGGAGCAGAACCGGA
>CATNWA010005473.1:0-12548 GCA_951230385.1 Staurois parvus | reverse complement strand
GACCCATGATATCTCACCTAAGCCCTCCAGTGGGGCTCCTAAAAAAATTGTAAAACATAATATTTGTACACAATGGTAAATAAAAGTTTAAAAAACGACTGATACCAATGTCAGAACTACCAGGGTCACAAAGGACACACTTGTGACCGGGCCCTTGTGTTCCACCACTGGGCTCAGAGGGAAGGGCCCAGGCCGAGGGTCAGGGGGGCCCTTCATGATTCCATGCACCAGGGCCCTGAAGGTTCTATTTCAGCCACTGGTGAAATCTTTAGAAGATATATGAGGAATAATAAGGTTGTTCCACTTTGTGGTGAAGCTGAACTCCGGACTGAATACACAGAATATGAATAGATATAAGAACTGTATTACCTGCCAAAGATTTGTATTTCTGTCCATCTAGTCTGAAGATTTCACAACTCTACCACACAGCACTCTGTCTGGCAGAGGGAGACCTGGTGTTTCTCTGTTGCAGTTCAGTAACACTTACAGGTCTTGTCCCTCCCCCAGCCTGTCATTGGACAGTGAAAGGTGAAGCAGCAGACTGATGAGCTCATCACTCTGCTCTCTCCTCCTATCAGCATGCTACTTGCACTGAAGCACCTCTGATTGGCTCCTTGTTCTCTTCACAGTCTGAGCTCTGCTGTACAGGGACTATGAGAGGCTGATACCAGGTCCCATTTATGTCCTCACAGGGCTTGTATATAGAGAAGACATGTAATGATGTATTCATGTATACAGAGCTGCATTCATTCCTCTTTTATCTGCCCGGAGTTCAGCTATAAATGACAGAAGACACCCGACATTCACCTCCTCATCGCTTTCCTAAGATTTTCTTAGATTTTTTCTGGGAATGTTTTCTCCTAAAGTCTCCATTTATACCGAGAAATCTTCTTGTATCATATAGTGATAGGAAGTGATGAGGATTTGGTGTTATAGGGGAACGGCCGGACCGAGGAGCTGATAGGACTAGTATTGTCCGTGTCTAAAGGGGTCCCCGGGAATCTTTATTTCATAGAAAAGAATCCAGAAATAGATCTGCAGATGAGGGTCTGGATTGTGCTTGGCAGAAGAGCTGACAATCCACCTCAGATTTCCCCTATGATAACCCCAGAGACATCTATCATCTGTTATGGTCATCTTGCCGTCTGCCGTCCCCCAGAGGAACCAATTAGGAATGGTCATTCTTCTATTGGTCATGTTCTAGGTCTATCACCGGAGTCATGTGATCAGATCTGCCAATCATTTTTCGGATCTTGTATGTCCCAATCATGTCCAGTAATTAGAAGTGACTGGAAGGAATCGTATTGTATTGGAAGTGATTTCTGTATAATAAATGGAGATGAAGCGTTTCCTCAGGTTGGGTTGTGTTGTGCTCACTGTGATAGGAGAAGTTCTGGAACCCCAAAGAGCCATAATATCAGGGTTACTGTGTATATTCAGGATGAGCCCCACCACTGTACACTGCGTGATCCGAGCCAGAAGAAGCCCCACCCACATCCACCAATGGGGATCGGTATAGAGGCTGATAGGGGGAGGGGCTGGAGGATGACACTCCCACACAGGGCCTTCTGCAGCTCACAGATGGACATGACCTGAAATGATGGAGGTCTACTGAGGTCTTTATTATTTCAGGAAAGAAGCTGAAAAACAAAGAAATCTAGATATTGGAATGGAGTCATTCTGCTGTGATGGGGCTGAAGTCATTTCCCATGATCCTCGGAGAGAGTATTACAGGAGATAGGTCAGGTACTCCGCTCCAGCAGAAATGATTACACCGTATTGGTCAGAATCGTCCGATCATTGTCCAACCAGCACCAGGACATGAGAGCTCGAATATAGTTGGTTGCTAGGGGCAACACAGACACTTTCTTCTCAGACACTTTTTAAAAATCAAGAATAATTTATATCAGTTTGATTTTCGATAAACGGAGTTCAGTAGATGATCTGCAATTACAGTGTTTACAGGATTGTTACCAAATCCGTCATTGTCTAATGAGTGCTGGACTCTGAGGCCTGAACTGTGCCTGAATGGAGTGGGTTGTCTTCTCTGTCCATGTGATGCACAATTTATTATTCTTATTCCTAATTCATTTATAAAAACTGGAGAAATATAATTCAGTTTTCTATTGTATCCCCCCTGAAGAGTCTCCAAAGCCTCCATAGAAGTCGATGACAGAGCTCGTTTACAGCACCTGTAGCATTATGAGACTTTTATTCAGCTTTAGCTGCACTTTGTTTTGGAGGTAACACAAGTATGAGATATCCCAGAATGCACTAAGAAGCCAACAAGCAACCCAGGAAGATGTCATCAGCAGTCACTCCCGCTTCATGTGTATATTTTGTGGAAATTGTGAAAAACGCGGCATCAGACCCCAGACCTTCTCACCCAAACTCATGACCAAAGGACTAGCCAACCTAACACCGTGATGTCACGTGCGTAACAATGCCCCGCCAACCTGCACCCTGCACACCAATTTTCCAGTTAGTTGGACCCCAGTCGACGTACCTGCAGCCTGGGAACGTTTGCTATTGGGTCAGGTTAATTACGCAATTAACCCTTCACACTGCCACCACCTCCTTTTTGTACAGAGAAAGAGGAAACTCAGCAATACACTAGAATAATTGGTTACCCGTCAGTATCCCGCTATCTCCGCAGACTGGTTATACAGAGGGTTAAACACTCATAGTAGCGCTCTTCAGCGGCAGGGATTCATAAGTCACATTAAAGAGCTATAGAAACAGTTCAACACTTTCAGAAAGTGAGATTTATTACTAAAAGGTCAAAAGGGTGCAGTAGAAATATTTACAGAAAAAAGATGTAACCAATATATATATATATATATATATATATATACAGAGCACAGCAGCACAGCAAACAGATAGAAGTTTAGGTAAATAAGTACTTGCCAAAAGATGCCTGGGGTTAAGCAGTTTCAAGTCTGATGAGCTAAAAAGGGATTTCTGGTCTCACACTCAGTTTTGTTGTTACAGCGAGATTCCCCTTTCTCTCTGCTAGATGTTAAACGCAGAAGGTCCTCACTTCTCTGACTACACACAAAACATAACAGCCTCTTTTCTACCCAAAATCAACTGGGTGTCTCTTCCCACAATGGACAAGCCAATTACCTTATTTGGCAAAAGGATTGTATAAAGGCAGGGACTAGCAAGGTACACTGAACGAATTCCTGAGGGAGAGGGGAAATCGGAGGAGGGAGACTGATTTGGAATTTACGAGAAATACCAAAATGCAGAAGTTTGGAGCAAAATGGAGAACCGCGCCTCTCCCTGTGTGCATGATTGTTACACCTCCCCCTCAGGTGGCTGCATGGAAGGAAATTACAATTTCCCTTCTGACGCAATCGGTTCCTGCTGCGGGCCCCCCTGACCAGGCCACAGGGCCACCATGCCCAGAGGTCCACCTTGGGGTGATAGGGTGCCATTGCACAGCGGGAGAACCAGGTTCTTTCTGTTGTGCCGACCAAGTGAGTGGTCACGGGTGAGCACCAGTCGGTTGTGACTATCCAGATATCGTGGCGACTGCCGGGTGCCCACCTGTCAGGACTATGGCGGATAGCTCTATAGACCCACAGCTTAGGTTTCCCCAGGGCGCGGGGTCTAAGCCCCAGTCTGCTTGTTCACCAGAGCCCCTGATGGTGGGGATGGACTTGGAGCAGGCTGGGACCAGGTTGCGGCCCCCAGGTACACCCAGCTGAGGTAGAGGAGACCGCTAGCGAAAGCAGGGTACAATGTGACTATCATGTACCGGATTGGGGAGGCTGAAGTGGAGAGAAGGCGTCCTCATACAGCTCCCGCTCGGAGGCCCTGAAAGAGGGAACAGGGGCGCAGAGCCAGGAGGGTCAGGAGTGCCGTGTAGATCTTGCGGCTGTCAGTAGATAGCTGGGAACCCAGAAGATCTGGACACAAGCCAGGTACGGTTGCAGGAACGTAGGTGCAGCAGCAGGCAGGTGTGGCGGCAGTCAGGATGCGGGTCTTGGGACCGAGCACCAGTGCATGGATGCGGAGGCCGACAGGAATGGTGGCAGGCCAGATACAGAGCCGTGAGTGCAGCGGTAGGTAAGTATGATTGCTGACTAGGTGCAGGTGCAGGTAGGATCATACAGCAGAGTCAGGCAGGCCAGGTCAGTAACAAACGGGCAGATAAGTACAAGAGGAGCAGGCAGGAGAATGGTCAGGAATGGCCGGGGTTGGTGTAGGTGGAGTTCTTGCTTAGGCGGGTATACAGAATGCAGGTATCAGGATCAGAATCAGGAAATATGTGCAGGACCGTATTTAGACCAGAAGACATTTGACTTTACTACTCTGCGGGTTTAAGTAGCACGCCTGGCGTGACGTGTGTGCTACTGCGCATGCGCGGGTTTTCTGCGCTACCACGCATGCGTGGCCACACGCTCCCACGCCTGTGCACTCGCACTGTTCCGGATCTAAGGGATCCGTCGCCGTCGCACCACTGCACGGCGATGGGATCCCTGACACCACCTGTTCACAAAACACTTCGGCTCAGGGGTGTCATCTGCTAACCTATTGAGATGTAGCTTTTTGTTGAGGTAGAGAATGAGCTTTCCCTCTCCCATCTCCTTCCTCTGAACCAGGACTACTTCTGACCCGAAGGTAGTGGCGCCTGTGTGCACCGAAACCGGACAGGCGAATTCTGGAACTCGCTGCCCGGATGGGTCCACAGGTACCTTCGTCCAAGATGAACAGTCCTCGTTACCTGCTAGCATCCAGGACACCAGTTCCTCCAGTTTCCTGTCTGCTAGGTCAGTCATGGGTCCAGCTGAGCCATGATCGTCGCACCCAGGCGTCTTACCGTAGCCAGCTGCATCCAAGACTGACGTAACCTGCTTCTTGGCCTGGGGAGTCAGCCAGGCCATAACTGCCTCAGTCACCCCATTCCCAGACCTCTGGGGATCTCTTCCTACCGGTGGGTTCCCAAAGCTGAACCACTGACATGCCCCTCTGACAGTTACCCTTCTCGACTGTCAGACTAGGCACGGGCAGTTTGTTCCTGACTAGTGACAGGGGCCCGAGTTGCTCTTCCCAGACAGGGCCGAACACCGCAAGGCCCCTAAAGTGGGCAACTGCACCCAGTTCCATTCCACATTGTAGGCCATTCTTGACCCCTGGGGAGGTGGTTGGTGCGTTCTCAACCCCAATTAGCTTTCCCGGGAATTCAGGCAAGCCACATGGGGTGGTGAAGACGTACTCGTCCTGAGCCTCCTGGGTTGGAGATGGTGGCCCATACCCTCTGCTCAGGTCCATGATGGTTAGACAGAGGGCCCCTTCCGGATGCTTCATTACCTCATGGCTCCTGGGCAGGGAGCAGGCCACAACCACAGGGCTGGCAATCAGTTTTCCAAGGTCCTCAGAAAGCCTGGTCATCTGATCCTGTTTGGGGACCGAGACTACCAGGGATGCCCAGACTCTAGCTGACCCCTGGATTCCTGACTGCGCCATTCCCTCTGTCTCTTTGGCCCATTCAGTCTGCACCTCCTATGAGACGAGGTTGGCTGAAGGCATGAGGGAAAGATACACCCTGCCGTCCAACTCATGAACAGCATGGTGGGCTCTCCCCGAGTTTTCCTGAACTCTGACACCATCTCTCATAGACCTAGCCAGCAGCTCCTGTACCTGAATGGAAAGGAGAGGCGATTGGAGCTGAGGGCCACAGCCCCCTCTCGGAGATCCGCTGATCAACTCCAATGAGGCCCCTCGCACTTCCAATCCAGGTGTGCTGTCACTGCCTAGGACACATGTTTTTCTGCCTGGTGACACACCAGGACAAGTCAGATCGGATGACATGCTTTCAGTCTCCCTGTCAGGTCTTTGTTTACCCTTCTCAGCAGTGGAGCTCACGGTTATCTGGCTGCTGAGCTCCATGTGTGAATTGCTTTCCAGTGCTGCCTTACACGCTGAACTACAAGTCCCAGCCAGCGGTCCAGTACCATGCAAGGACAACGCCTGGACACTTATCAAGGGAGAATCCTCTGGGCCTGGGCAAGGAACAGGCCTATCCAGACCATCCCTTTGCTCAGCCCCCAGAGATTGTACCTCTGCCCCCTTCACAGCACTGTGGGTGACCCCCAACAATGAAAATGCATCATTTTTATCATCATGACTAGAGATGAGCGAATCGAACATGACGAAGTGGAATTCGTTCCGAAGATTTGGAAAAATTCTATTCGCGACGAATCCGAAGATTAGCAAACTTCGGATGCACGAATCGAATTTTCCCAAAAATGGCGGCGACATGTGTGGCGACGGAGAAAATGGACAGAGAAGATGGGGCGGGGATCTCTGGGAAGGCGCGCAGACAAGGCGCGCTGACCCATAATGCATTCATGACATGTGATCGCATTAGCCAATCAGCAGCCAGCCAGCACTGTGTAATGGTGGAGCTATAAATCGCGGCCATCTTAGAATTCTCCATTAGCCTCCGGTCATTCAAGAGAGACAGACCTGTGTGTATTAAGGGACAGAGTTAGGGCCACAGAGACTTTAGGGCCACAGAATCGTTACTCAGGGACACAGAATCGTTACTCAGGGACACAGAATCGTTACTCAGGGACACAGAATCGTTACTTAGGGCCACAGCTATCAAAGAATCGAAAATTTAAAGTGACATACACCCTTTTTTTTTTGGTGGCTGTCGTGCACAGTTGGTGCTGCAGTTTGCCGATTGTGCAAAATAAACTGACTTTCTGCTTTACAACCACTATTGTACGTTCAAAGAGTTAAATCCATTTACACGCCGGCTGGCAGTAATATTTTTTGGGTGATTAGTGCATTCCAGTGACACAAACGTACAGTTTCCAGCCAACGGCAAGCTGCTTCTGCTAGCGCCACTCTGCCATTGGACTCTTGATAGTCGTCTCCCCACGCTGCTGCTGGGGGGACTTTTTAACATAGGCCTCTGTATGGCCTTCAATTTTAGCTGCTTACGCTCCGCCACTCTGCCATGGGCCCCTGTACCGCCTCCTCATGCTTCTGCCAGGCCCGTAATCTGCCATGGGCCCCTGTACCGCCTCCTCATGCTGCTGCCAGGCCCGTAATCTGCCATGGGCCCCTGTACCGCCTCCTCATGCTGCTGCCAGGTCCAGAGTGTGTCATGGGTCCCTGTACGGCCTCCCATTGCTGCTGTCTCCATCGCCACACTCTGCCATGTGCCACTTTGAGGTCTCCTCACACTGCTGCTGGTTTCCATTTTGTCATAGGTTGCTGTATGGCCTCCCATTGCTGCTGCCTCCACCGCCACACTGTGGCTCCACACTCTGGTTTTGGCCCCATGACTGGCCAAATGAGTGAAGTGTGCGGTGATTCTAAGATGGACGGCACTCATCTGCATGTCATACTGACTGACAGTATTATTTCTCTTCCCCAGCAGACTCCAAGGGCATTTAAATTAAAGGTACAGTGTTCTGCACTAATATAAAGGCTCTCTGAAGCCTAGAAACACCCTTTTTATAAGTTAAATTCGCAGCGAATATATTCGGTTCGAAGCGAATTTATTCGGCGAATTCGGCGAATCAGCCGAATCGAATTTTTGAATAATTTTGCTCATCTCTAATCATGACCATCATCTTCATTAGCATTATCAACCTTATCATCAATGTGATTTACATTATCAATATCCGCATCATCGTCATCATTACCATCACTATCATTGACCGTATCAACATTATCAATATCAGCTTCATCGTCATCATTATCAACAGTTACGTTTCTAATATCCAAGACACATGAGTTCGTTACCTCCCCATGCAAGGGGATTTCTTCTCGTTCTCCAGCTAATGAAGAATCTTGCCACCCCACGCCATTCCCAGCCCCCTCCTCCCTCTGTCCATCCACCGGTGGCCCAGACATTACCCCAACATCTGCACACAGTACCTTGGCATGTCCAGAGAGTTCCAGGGGGGCCTTCCGGGTATTCTCGGCAGGGGCGTAATAGGACACGAGTACCCAAATCGGCGCCCAACAAAACAGGTGTGGGAATTTCATCCAAGACCCCCACCTCCCTCATCTCCCTCATCCCCCCTCATGAACACCTTTGCACAGGGTATGCGTGACTGGCTGCAAGTTGTCGGGGGTTACCCACATCTTCCTGCGGACAAACAGCACAGAAGAAGAGTTGCTGGCCGGCTGGTCAGATGATGTCGTCTGCTTCTGCTCAGGACACTGCGTCCTGAGATGTCCGGCTTTTCCCACAGGTGAAAACATCTGCGGGTGTCAGGCAGGAATGGCTTGGCCCCAGGAGCTGCAGGTGTGGGCGGAGGTGAGGCTTGATTCACCGACGTAGGAGAGGTTGCTAGGGGCGATTTCCCCCCTTTCCAGCCATTTAGAGGAGCCTTGCGAGGTGAGACACCTGTGTGTGGATGAAGGTATCGGCCAAATCGGCTACAGCTTTAGCAGATGCCGGCTCCCTCTCCAAGACAAACTGTCTGACGTCTGCTGGGCAAATGTGCAGGAGTTGATCTTGTATCATGAGATCTTCCAAAGACTCGTAGGAGTTAGCTTTCAGTCCTTTAGTCCACTGTCGGAATGTGGTGCGTAAGCGACTTGCCACATCCGTGTAAGAGTCCCCAGGTCCCTTCTGCATGGACCTGAACCACTTGCGGTACACTTCCGGGGTCATCTGGTACTTCCGGATAATGGCTTCTTTTAGAGCTTCGTAATCATCGTCTTGCCCCTCTGGCATTTCAACAAACGCATCCAGGGCCTTGCCTCGTAGCCCTGGTGTCAGTTACCGAGCCCATTGAGTTGGGGGCACATGGTACTGACGGCACATTTTTTCAAATGACAGTAAATACGTGTCAATGTCACTATCTTTTTCCATCACTGGAAACTTGGCGGCTGTGTCTACGGCCAGAGAGGCATTCCTGTGCTCTAAGGCCCCGAGGTTCTGACCCTGTTGCTGCTGCTGCTGGAGCCTCATCATCTCCAGCTCATGCCGACGATCAGCTTCCCTCTGCACCGTCTCTCTCTCAGCCTGGCGTTCCTCTCTGTCAGCCGTTGCTTTGTGTTCCGCACCTCTCTGTCAGCCTGGCATTCAAGGAACTGCAAGTAGGCCATAGGATCTGTCTCCTGGATGCGTTTCAGGGCTTCCTGCATCTGAGGAGAGTCTCTGCTGGTTACAGGCACTCCAGTGCTGGCCCACTCAGGTGGTGGTGTGAAGATAACATTTGATGATCCTCCAGTGTCAGTCTCTGTATGCCTCTCCGGCGAGGCCGTCTCTGAGCCACTGGGATCGGATGTAGCGGGAATCCCATCGTGGTCACGTTCCCCCAAGTTCCCCCTGCTTGGCTATCATACTCCAGTAGGTCCCGAATCAAATCTTCACAATTTTTGCGACCGACGTCCATTCCTTGTGAGGTACATTCAGCCTTCAAATCACTTTTGCTCATTTTCTCGTATTCTGCTGCACCAGACATGATTGCAAGCAAAGATAGAATAGGAAGCAGAAAAGGAAGGAGTTGTTGCTATGTGTCTCTATATATATATTGTGGCAGTGTGGTGTCCTGCCACGGTCAAAATCAAGCTGAAAACCCTGGATTCTCAACCAGGCAGGTTGAGGGGCTACAGAGGGTTGATGTATTGCAGAGGAAACTGGCTTTTCAGTTTCCTCATTTATTCATTAAGTCTGTTTTGGGATCTGGAGCCTGGAGATTTCAAAGAGATCTGAGGGATGAAATCTCCAATCCTGGGACCAGGTTTTGGTAATGGCCAGGACACTGATTGTACAGGTGGGTGCAGGGATTTTTGTAGAGGCCTAACCCATGGTTCTGGGCTCCATCCTGGCAGACAGGAGGGCTCCACCACGGCAGACAGGAGTCAGGGGGGCTCTACCATGGCAGACAGGAGGTCTCTGCCTTGGAGTCAGGTGGGCTTCACCAAGGAGAGGTGGAAGCCAGACTAGCTGTGTGCAAGGGCCATATTTTGGGAAGAGTCTGCAGGAGACAGACATAAAACTGCGTACAAGCCAGGAGGCTGAATTTTTGTTGTTTTGCTTGATGGTGGATACCCCGGCGTGGGAAGCATTTTTGTTGACGTTTTTCTTTTAAATAAAATTGGGCAAAAAGGAGCCCTTAAAGAAGCAAGTTGCTGTGTGCTTTAACAAGAAAGCTCTTCCATTTTGAAGCGAGTTCCCACAATATATATACAGTCAGGTGCATAAATATTGGGACATGGACACAACTCTAACATTTTTGGCTCTATACACCACAATGGATTTGAAATGAAATGAACAAGATGTGCTTTAACTGCGGACTGTCAGCTTTCATTTGAGGGTATTTACATCCGAATCAGGTGAACGGTGTAGGAATGACAACAGTTTGCCTATGTGCCTCCCACTTGTTAAGGGACCAAAAGTAATGGGACAGAATAATAATCATAAATCAAACTTTCACTTTTTAATACTTGGTTGCAAATCCTTTGCAGTCAATGACAGCCTGAAGTGTGGAACGCATAGACATCAGCAGACGCTGGGTGTCATCCCTGGTGATGCTCTGCCAGGCCTTTACTGCAACTGTCTTCAGTTCCTGCTTGTTCTTGGGGCATTTTCCCTTCAGTTTGTCTTCAGCAAGTGAAATGCTCCATCGGATTCAGGTCAGGTGATTGGCCATTGCAGAACATTCCACTTCTTTGGTGTCTTTTGCAGTCTGCTTTGGGTCATTGTCCATCTGCACTGTGAAGCGTCCAATGAGTTGTGAAGCATTTGGCTGAATATGAGCCGATAATATTCCCGAAACACTTCACAATTCATCCGGCTGCTTCTGTCAGCCGTCACATCATCAATAAATACAAGAGAAGCAGTTCCATTGGCAGCCATACATGCCCACGCCATGACACTACCACCACCATGATCACTGATGAGGTGGTATGCTGAGGACCATGAGCAGTTCCTTCTCCATACTCTTCTCTTCCCATCACTCTGGTACAAGTTGATGTCGGTCTCCTCTGTCCATAGGATGTTGTTCCAGAACTGTGAAGGCTTTTTTTACATGTCGTTTGGCAAACTCTAATCTGGCCTTCCTGTGTTTGAGGCTCACCAATGGTTTCCATCTTGTGGTGAACCCTCTGTATTCACTCTGGTGAAGTCTTCTCTTGATTGGTGACTTTGACACACATACACCTACCTCCTGGAGAGTGTTCTTGATCCGGCCAACTGTTGTGAAGGGTGTTTTCTTCACCAGGGAAAGAATTCTTCGCTCATCCACCACAGTTGTTTTCCGTGGTCTTCCGGGTCTTTTGGTGTTGCTGAGCTCACCGGTGCGTTCCTTCTTTTTAAGAATGTTCCAAACAGTTGTTTTGGCCACGCCTCATGTTTTTGCTATCTCTCTGATGGGTTTGTTTTGTTTTTTCAGCCTAATGATGGCTTCACTGATAGTGACAGCTCTTTGGGTCTCATCTTGAGAGTTGACAGCAACAGATTCCAAATGCAAATAGCACACTTGAAATGAACTCTGGACCTTTCATCTGCTCATTGTAATTGGGATAATGAGGGAATAACACACACCTGGCCATGGAACAGCTGAGAAGCCAATTGTCCCATTACTTCTGGTCCCTTAACAAGTGGGAGGCACATATGCAAAGTGTTGTCATTCCTACACCGTTCATCTGATTTGGATTTAAATACCCTCAAATTAAAGCTGACAGTCTGCAGTTAAAGCACATCTTGTTTGTTTCATTTCAAATCCATTGTGGTGTATAGAGCCAAAGATGTTAGAATTGTGTCCATGTCCCAATATTTATGGACCTGACTGTATATATCTATATATATATAGATATATATATATATAGATATATAACAAATAAGCACCGCTTGTTTCTAAGGACTGTTTTCACAAAGGTTACAATCCTTCAGTGCAGAGCTAATTCCTACAATGCACTGAAGCTCTAATGCAATTATCCCACGATTGCTGTCACCAATATGTGGTGATCCTGACTTCAGACCCCCAGCCCTTCTCACCAAACTTGTGACCGAAGGACTAGCCAATCTAAAACCACAATGTCACGTGCGTAACAATGCCACACCAAGCTGCACCCTGCACAACGATTTTACAGCTAATTGGACCACAATCTATGTACCGGCAGCCTGAGCGATTGTTACTGGGTCAGGTAATTACGCAATTAACTCTTCACACTGCCACCACCTCCTTTTTTGTACAGAGAAAGAGGAAACTCCAGCAATACACTAGGATGATTGGTTAATCATCGGTATACCGTTATCTCCGCAGACCGGTTATACAGAGGGTTAAACACACACAGTAGCGCTCTTCAGCAGCAGGGATTCATAAGTTACAATAAAGAGCTATAGAAACAGTTCAACACTTTCAGAAAGTAAGATTTATTACTAAAAGGTCAAAAGGGTGCAATAAAAATATTTACAGAAAAAAGATGTAACCAATATATATATAAATATACAGAGAACAATAATACAGCAAAGAGATAACAGAAAGAGAAGTTTAGGTAAATAAGTACTTGCCAAAAAGATGCCCGGGGTTAGGCAGCTTCAAGTCTGATGAGCTCAAAGG
>CATNWA010005472.1:0-12905 GCA_951230385.1 Staurois parvus | reverse complement strand
ACTGCTGGTGTGGTCCAATTTTTTGTCATAGGGTGTGGCAGATTCGGGCTCCCATTGGGCTGCCAGGGTATAATCTTGCCTGGGCCGTACGAACATCATCAGTGCTGCAAGGCCCGTAATTGGTCAATGGCTGTTGTGCTTGTGGCATGATTCCGTCTGTTCGATGTCTTCTCTGCTATCCATCTTCACGGATGCGTCAGCACGTCTTTCTTGGAATCCGTTTCCAAGAGACAATCAGTATGCGAGCACGCACCCGACGGTGCAGGACGCTGGAAAACGTCCCCTCTGTCCATGTTGCTGCTTGCCTAGGCTCGGTAATCTGTTTATGCGCCCCGTGTACGACTCCTCATGCTGCTGCCAGGTCCAGGGGAGTGTGTCATGGGCCCCCGTCCGTACAGACTCTCTTTGCTGGCTGCTTAGGCCCGTATATCTGGTCATGGGCCCTGCTTACGCCTCCCCTCCGGGCCTCCCATTGCTGCTGCCTCCATCGCCACACTGTGGCTCCACACTCTGGTTTTGGCCCCGTGACTGCCCAAATGAGTGAAGTGTGCGGTGATTCTAGATCGACGGCATCATCTGATGTCCTATACTGACTGTCAGTATTATTTCTCTTCCCCAGCAGACTCCAAGGGCATTTAAATTAAAGGTACAGTGTTCTGCACTAATATAAAGGCTCTCTGAAGCTAGAAACACCCTTTTATAAGTTAAATTCGCAGGGAATATATTCGACTCGAATCGAAATTTTTTCACGAATTCGCAGAATCAGTCAAATCGAATTTTTGAATAATTCGCTCATCTCTAATTGGGAGCATAATAAGTCAGTATGGTAACATCGATACCCTGAATTGTGCCCTGTAATAAAAGATACCTGCCGCTTGGGTCAGCAATACGCTTCACACATACAAATGGGGTTTTGCCGTGGAAAGCAACAAGGACTCCCCTTTGCTTAGTAGGGCCAGTAGCCTGAAAAACCTAAGGGTAGCGTGCATCTAAATATTTAGGGGCAGAAGTATTGGAAAAAAATTTTCCTGCAAACAAGCAATGTCAACATGGCGAGCCCGGAGGAACTTAAATATCTTTACCCGTTTTTGCGGAGAGTTCATGCCCTGAACATTCAAGGATAACCAGTTTAGTGACATGGCGATCGGAAGGGAAAAAGATCATCTCCCCCACGATCCCCGAGAGCCCTGAAAAAGAAATTATAAAAACACAAAAAGCACAGACATCTTAATAAACCACTGTGGGTGAAATACCCACAAAAAGGCTGGGTAGCGGGCAGGACACCAATCCAGACCACTAACCAGCTCGAAGGGGGACACCATAGTCCACCAGAACTACTTGACTTAGTTAAGGCAAGAAAATACTAAACAAACAACTTAGGCTAATAAACCCAGGAACAATTGACCTATAGACGGCTAGTAAGGCAATAAGAAACTCAATAGGCTAGAACTTCAAAAAGAAGATACTCCATAATAGCCGGAAGGGTGAAACCGCCCACGGGACCGCCCCGTCAGCAGAGTCACACCCGCGGCCTGAGGTCTGCCGCCAGTTCCTCCCATCAACTATAACATAAGTAGAAGCATCTATACAGAACTAGCATGGTTATTTAGGCACTAGCCACTGTGGAGAAAGTGCTACAAGGCATAACTGCAAAGGAATACCTAAGAGCAATGTCGCCTGCCTCTCAAAGAATAAAAAACAAATGTGAGAACATAACCGGACACAGAGACCCTGATTTACAATTGTGCCTAGGCTTATTTCTGTGGGCTAATGTCTACTTTTTAATAGCGACCGTTTACTTTTAGACTGCAAAGACATTTACTAAAGAGAAGCGTCAACAAGTAGACTCCAAATTGAATTTACTAACGAGACACAGATCAGGAATCAGACTCAAAAAGCAGACTTGCTAAGAAGCACGTCTAACACCATGAAAAATCACTGCAGAGACATGTTCACATTGAAATTTGCTTTGCCAAATATCAGGACTTCACTTTAAACAATATCTGACATTTCAAAAAAATTTTTAAATGTGTAAAAAACTGTTTTTTTAAAGCAAGTTGTCACAGTGAAGAACTAGACGCTTTTCACGTGTCTATGGCCGGATATAAAACTGAGCATGTGCAGAACACATTTTAGACGTCTTCTGTGGGCGCTTTCTTTTTAGACCCTGTTCAATAGTAAATCTCTGTGTGGAATCCACTGACAGACGGCACTCAATCGAATCTACTGTGTTTAACAAACAGCACTAGGCATATCTTTATGTATTCTAATTTGATTTCCTTAGTTCTATTGATTCTATTTTTGTTTCTTATCCTATATAATTATTTCTGTAATGATTTTTCTTATTTTGAAAGTCTGGATAATATTTATTTTGACAGCTGAATGTAAAAATAAAGGTCTGCAATAAAAAAAACCCAAAAAAAAACAAACTGCGTGGGGTCCCTCCTCCCATCCATACCAAGCCCTTCGGGTCTGGTATGTATATTAAGGGGTAACTCCACGCCAAAATAAAAAAAAAAACAGTGTGGGGTTCCCCTGAAAATCCGAGCATGCAGCCCGGCAGGTCAGGAAACGGGGGGGGGGGACGAGCGAGCGCCCCCCCCCTCCTGAACCATACCAGGCCACATGCCCTCAACATGGGGGGGTGCTTTGGGGCAGGGGGGCTCCCCCCAAAAGCACCTTGTCCTCTTGTTGATGGGGACAAGGGCCTCTTCCCCACAACCCTGGCCGATGGTTGTGGGGGTCTGCGGGCGGGGGGCTTATCAGAATCTTTAACAAGGGGGTCCCCCAGATCCCGGCCCCCCCTCCGTAAATGAGTATGCGGTACATGGTCCCGCTACTAATTCACAAAAAAAAAACTAAGTGTAGTGTAAAAAACTACAGGACACGGTCTGTGACAAGACCTTTAATAAAACAATGTCCCCCGAAGTAGATCCAACGTCAATCACGGTGTCAGGCGCCAGCGACCCAAAAAAAAGGAAAAAAAGGAGCCCGACGGAGGCTCACCAGCCTTATGCAGTGAGTCAGGGTGACGTGGGGGGGGGGGGATCTGGGGACCCCCACAACCATCGGCCAGGGTTGTGGGAAAGAGGCCCTTGTCCCCATCAACATGGGGACAAGGTGCTTGGGGGGAGCCCCCCTGCCCCAAAGCACCCCCCCATGTTGAGGGCATGTGGCCTGGTATGGATCGGGGGGGTGCTTGCTCACCCCCCCCCTTTCCTGACCTGCTGGGCTGCATGCTCGGATAAGGGTCTGGTATGGAATTTGGGGGGAACCCCACGCTGTTTTTTATTAATTTCGGCGTGGAGTTACCCCTTAATATCCATACCAGACCCAAGGCTTGGTATGGATGGGAGGGAGGACCCCACGCTGTTTTTTTTTATTATGGTGCTGGTTTTTAATGTGTAATTCTGGCTTTTTTGGTCTTCACTATAGCTCAGAAATTCAGCTGTCACTTCCCCCGGCTCAAAGAGAAAGTTTTGTTTGAGTTTATTTACTTAAAGATAACAAGGTTGACTTTTAGTTAATTAAAATGAAGACATTTTTCTGTAACTTAGGGGAAAGTGACAGCTAAGCTTGTGCACTATAGTGAAGGACAAAAAAAAGGCACGCCATTAGCATTGAAAAATCAGCACCGACATACACTTCGTATTGTGAACCAAATTATTCGAACATTCGAAAGGTACTGCAATCCTTTGTATTGGAATACATAGAACCAACATACATCGGAATTGGCAACATAGCACAACATTTGTGTCACATTGGAGATATCTGGCTAATTACACTGACCTTGCCCAGGGACTTAGGGTTGATTCACACCACAGAAATACAGGGTGCATTAGTATTGCAGCTCTGTGGATTAGTGGTTAGCACTACTACCTTACAACGCTAGGGTTGTCGGTTTGAATCCCAACCACGGCAAGAAAGTAGCATGATCTCCCTGTGTGGCTGTCTTCAAATAGATATTCTGATAACATCTTTGCTTTCTGTCTAAATGATCCCTAGAATATGAAGTAGAATGAGGCCTTGTCTGTTGAAACACCTTCAAAGCTGCACCTAATGTGAATTTAATACAATGGGATGAGATAAGGGCCTGGACTACTAATAGATTTGATAATGCTGGTTTACACTCCACCCCCTTTTGTGAAGGATTTGTCAAGCAAAGAGCTGAGAGAGAGAGAAGAGTGAGCAAGAGATACATACTGAAGAGTGATAAAGAGAGACATACAGAAGAGTGAGAGAGAGAGAAGAGCGAGAGATACATACTGAAGAGTGATAAAGAGAGACATACAGAAGAGTGAGAGTTACATACTGAAGAGTGATAAAGAGAGACATACAGAAGAATGAGAGAGAGAGAAAAGGCTTTTGTGGGGAATCCACACATCAAAATTGTTACAATTACTGGCGTGGATTTTTCCCCCAAATGCATAGCAGACCCTTATTCGAGCAGGCAGGTACCACATGACTTCAAAGATTTATTTCCTTTGTTGATATACTGGCTTTATTCACACTATACGCAATTGAAAATTGCGCTTTAAGTTGCCAATTTCACTGTGTTTTCTAGAGATTTTCAAACTAGTCGTGATTTCAATTGTGTGTTTAGCATTGTCATTTCTATTGGAGTCTAGATGTGAAATTGCTACTAAATGGCCCAAAAGTTTGACAAGAACTACCTTTGAAATCGTAAGTTCAACAAACAAATCGCATATGTTAATACACTCACATTCACATTCATTATATCTGATATCATGTACGATATCAATTCACAAATTGCACCTGAAATTGTACACCCTGGATGCGACTTGTCATGCGATTGGCATGGCCAGCAACTTGCCATTTGCATGGCAAATTGCACACAATGTTACTGGGGGCTAACACCACTGTCACATCTAATCCGATGTGGCAATTGCCCAACTTACAGTGAAGTTGCACGAGTTCACAATCCAATTGGATGTGAACAGAGCCTACAGTGGACAATAGGGTGCGACTTGGTCTACGATTTGCAAGTCGCCTGTCATGCCGATTGCATGCTAAATCGCAAACAATGTTACTGGGGGCTACCCCGGTCACATTAAAGCAGATTTCTAAGTGGTGTTATTTACACTACAGTCACATCATGTGACTTACAGTGAAGTCACATGATTTCAAAGTCGGGGGACATGCTGATTTAAAGTGCGATTTGTAAGACATCTTACACAGATCTCTCTGCAAAACTCATGAAAATAGTGTATTCATTACTTTAGAAATTGTTGCGGCTCCAACCAAGTTTGAACCACACCAATATGAACGCTCTAATAACGGTCACATTGAGTGCGCCTTGGCATGTGATTTGCATGACATGCGACTTGCAAATCGTATGCCAAGTCACACCCTATTGTCTGCTATTAGAGCAGTCATATGGGTGCGTTTCCGACACTGATTTCTAAAGTAGTACATGTACTACTTTTGTGGTGATTTGCATAGATATCTGTGTCAGATGTCTTGCAAATCACAAGGAAATCGGCATCTTCACTGTACGTCGCACAATTTCTAAATTGGCTTTGATGTGACCGGGGTGTAAGGCCTTTTTATGTTTGATTTCCTGAGGGTTTTTTTGATTTATGGGAAATGCTGCATACTAGCAAAAGGGAATTGACATTTTCAGTATTGCATGCGAGATGTGGTCATGTGACTGCCTTAACTCATGTGATAATTTGGAGTGAATTGTGCCCATAGGGCCAAGAAATATTGCCAATAGGGTTTGGTTTTACATCCCTGTTCAATGTTCTGTTGTATGCTGCACAGGTACACTTCACTGTGGATTTCTTTCTGACTCTGATTTGTGGGGCCTGTATACCAAGGGTTAACGCAGGTGGGAAGAGAATTAATCAGGTGCAAACACTTTCTCTGACCAAATGAATGACAGTGGTGGGTGTGGCCTACCTTATATAAAGAGATGCAGTAGTGGCTGATTTTTTCCTTGTACAGGCACATTATTTCTGCAAGTCCTTGTCTGTGGTGGTTTGAGGAGGAAGAGATATTGTGGTGAATTGCCCCAGGCCACACTCACGCTGTGTTTTGATGTGGTCTGTAAATGTTTTGCATGTTCTTCCTTCTAAGGTGTGTTTGTGTGTTATTGTACAATGATTGTGTGTTTATTATCTTTGCATTGTAATCCTAACACATGCAAATTGCTCTGCTCTTCCACCTTTGCTTTATTTAGACTGAAATGCAGTTTTCAGACAAACATGGTGAGAAATGTATGTGTGGGGGATTTGGGGAGGTGGGAGGTGTTTTTATTTTTATATTGATATTTTGATGTGCAGCTTGTTTTGTGAATAGATAAGCCTAATATGTGATTTATATTAACTGTTTGTTTCCTGCTGTAACCTGTGAAAGCACAGTTCATTAGAAGTATAATCTTTTAGATTGTAAGCTCTTATGAGCAGGACCATTCTATTTTAGCAACATCAATCCTGTGTTTTTTTTGTTTTGTTTTTTGTTTTGTTTTTTTTTAACCAAGAAATTAAATGTACCTACTTGTTGCTGTCCAAATAAATGTGGAATGTGTATTTGATCAATATTCGCCAATGTCCTATACACAGTATAGCTGCAAGCATACAGTCACCAATGCCAAATCCACAATAGAACTGCAAACATATATTTGCAAAAGTCATAACACAATGGAGCCGCATGTAAAATGCTATGCTGCACAAATCAACGCCAAGATGGCTGTTGGAGGAGGTGCTAGAGCAGCTGTCATACCAGATATACGTCATGACATTTGGGGAAGGACGTTTGCACACACACATAGAAGTGGTAGTGGGGGAGTGTTAGTGGATGGGAGTGTAGTTAGGAGGGTTTGTGGTCTATTTTTTAGTTTTGTGAATTCTTCTTTTGGGGAATTCCAGACCACATCTGGACATGGCGAGATCACTGTTCTCCACCAAGGAGCTGATCCTCATTTGCTGGGGAAACATTACTAATAATTGTATTTTCAGTTGAAAACATGTCCAATTCCTAGATCCATTGCGGTATATAGCAGACGTTCAAGGTTCTTCCTAACTATACAGGTGGCACAGACACAAGCATACACCCAGGGCCACTGTTAGATATCACGGGGCCCCGTACAGCATACCTGACAGCCCCCCACCGCCAGAGAAAATATCCAAATTATATTTATGGTAAAAATACACTAAAAACATTATTAATGGACATAATCCCAACCATATTCCTGTGAAATCTAAATGATAAAGCTGTACTGAGTTCATAAATAAAGCTGTGTGTGTAATTGAGGTGTAATTGAGGTTTTGGGGCTCATGGGTGCTGTGGCCTGTAGAGTGGGAAACAGTGGTTTGTTTTTGTGGCTATCGCCGTTTGCAGGTAACCTATGTTACACTATGAAAATGCTGCAGGTCATAATTTGACAAGCATATGGGTGCAGGTGCACAGTCCTGAACACAGACAGTGAGCATTCAGGGCCACTTCCCCACGCCTTCACACCTGTCAGATTAAAACCTGTGTTCATACAGCTGCTGTGTCCCCATAGTGTAACAGGTGTCTCCAGCCACATGAACAACCCCCTCATTCATGCTGTACAGGCCAGAGGACTTGTGTGAATGGGGATTTTTTTTACTTTTTTTTTTCCTCAGCTCATTAATTTTAATGGGCTGCCTAACGTGTGGGAACATGCAAAAATACTGCAGGCATATTATTTTAAAAGTGTGTTGCACCTAACTGCACAGTAGTGTGGTGCCATGCGTTTTGGTGGCTGTGAATGCCTCTGTGTTTACTAGACATGTGGAGGTGCAATTAAGTTTTCACCATGGTACCTGCGCACATCTGCAGAGGGCATTGCATTCTTTGCTGTGCTGGAAAAAAAAACATACATGCTCTTGCATGCGTTTCTGCACCACAAATGGTGTGAACAAGTCCTAAGGGTCAGTTCACACTATAGAAACAGTCTAGATGTGTTCCAGATGTTTTTGCATGCACTTTTTTGATGCATGTTTGGCGTGTTTCAGTGCATTTTGGATGCGTTTTTGACGTGTTCCAGTGCATTTTTTTATGCATTCCAGTTAATTTTTTCCCCTCTCTTTTACTTAAATTAATTAGGGACATGTGCATTTTAGTGCGTTCCAGGGCGTTTTACCGCGTTCCAGTACAGTTCTATGCATAAACAATACAGCCTGTTCACCTTTTTTGACAGCACCTGCAATGCACTGGAACTGCAAGCACTGATGTGAACTATGACATTGACAACCATATAACCTTCTTTCTGTGCATTTTGGATGCAAAAAAAAAGCAACTGAAACACATGTAGTGTGAACTGGCCCTAAAGGTTATTATAGGTCAGGGAACGGGACTGACCAGGAATTGTGAATTCAATCAGATTAGTGGTGAGATACAATCAGGAATCCTATAATAATGCGAGATCTGAGCTGAAGGTGATAGGAAATGAGACAGATTAACTTGATCAGTAAATAAATAGTTAAATAAAAAAGAGTGGGGGGCGGGGGGATACATAGATTGGCAGATGGAACAGGTGATGGTGGGGGAGGGGGTCAAGTTGTATAAGGAGAGAGGTTTAAGCGCTCGTTCACACTTGACTTTATTTCTAACTCTTGCAAATGGCCCTATAGTGTTTGACAGGTGTTTGGGAAGCGTTTTTAATGCTCCTCAAATGCTCCCAAAATGCCCCTATGTACGGTTTTGGTGGCATGTGATAAGCATTTACCAAGTGTTTAAAACAACTGCACCACAAATGCCTGTAATGAAGTTAAAGAGTATTAACGCTCCGAAAATGCCTTGCAACCACACCGCAAAAGTCTGCCAGGCATTTGCGGAGCGGCACCATAGACTTGAATGGGAGGCTTCAACTCCTCCTGACTGGACATGAGAGTGCCAAGTTTTGCCGTGACGCAGCGCTATGTGCTGCCATGTGCAGAATTTTCATAGGCATTTGAGAAGCGTAAAAAACACTTCCCAAACGCCTGTCTGACGCCTGCTGACAAAGCTAGTGTGAACGTAGCCTTAGAGAAGATAAAAGTTGTAATGAGAAATATAAACAGAAGAAAATTGAAAGTTTCAAAATTGTCAGAAGAACAGGACACGGACGATTTTGGACTATCGCCCTATTTTCCTGGCAATGATGGGGCAAATCGGGCCGATCGTTTTTTACCGATAAAAAATATGGCGCATGAGCCGTGTCCTGCAAGAAGAAAGAAAAAGAAGAAGAAGAATTCCAGTCCGCTATTATATTTTACATGAAAAGTCTTGCGGTTGCAACAATGTATCTATTTGTATCCGAATAAAAAACATCTGTATCCGAAATGGATACAAATGGATACATTGTTGCAACCTCAAGACTTTTCATGTAAAATATAATAGCGGAGCTCTCTGCAAGGGACAGAAGTAAAAATGCCAGCCGTAGACGGGACGTAAATCGGCCAATTTTTTTATGAACGATGGATTTTTCGTTTAAAAAAATGGCTGGTTTTTGACCCATCAATGGCCTGCATAAGACCAGAAACTCAGACATATACCAGGCCCAATTAACCTAACAGCATGTCTTTGGAGTGTTGGCAGGAACACACCCGTGCAGAGAAAACATGCAAACTTAGATGCAGACAGGTGCAGCCATGACTGGGATTAGAACCCATGACCCATGTGCTGTAAGTTCTGAGTTCTAACCCCTTAGGCCACTGAGGGAGACAGAGTTTGAAGCTGCAATGTAGAATAGTTACATTGTTTAAAAATAATGATAAAAGCATACGCTGGTAAAATTATATAGACACTACTAAAATGGTATTACACAAGATAAATTATAAATATAGGTATAGATATGAAGGTAGCAGCTAGCACTCAGGGTATTGGCAACAGTCCCAGAATAGGAAATAAAAAAAATTACAGTAATAGTGTAGCGCTATAAATGCATGTTATCAATCACAAACGCATGTAAAATAAAAAAAAGTGCAAATAAGTGCAATAATTATGTAAACTGGTAAATGGTGCTAAAAAAGTTTATATAATTCATTCCTAAATATTGGAATGTCCTTCGTGTCAGAGTAAACCAAATCAAAATGTGGCCTCTGAAAATGGCACGGTGTCGTACTTATTTGCACGTTTTTGATTTTACGATTTTATGATTGATAACATGCATTTATAGCGCTGCACTATTACTTTAACATAGAATAGTTACATGATTAAAGAGAAGGCAGAAAATAAATATATTGGGAAATTAGAACTAGACATTCCCAATTATTTGAGATATAAGTGTGAAAATGTTTGACATTTGAAAATAGAATGTATGACATTCATTAGGAAAATGCATTAGTTTGTCTGATCATTTTGGAGAAACAGCAACCAAAAAAAAAAAATATATATATAATATATAGGTGTTACTACGTTTACTTTAAATTATAAGTATTCTCATATGCAAACAGAAAAAAACGCCAACAAAAAAGCTGTGGTTGTGCGCCACCTAACGAACATATGTTGCTAGAGATGAGCGAAGTATTCAAAAATTCGATTCGACTGATTCGGACGAATTCGTGAAAAAATTTTGATTCGAGTCGAATATTATTCGCAGTGAATTTAACTTAAAAAGGGTGTTTCCTAGGCTTCAGAGAGACTTAATATTATTGCAGAAAACACTGTACCTTTAATTTAAATGCCCCTTGGAGTCTGCTGGGGAAAGAGAAATAATTACTGTCAGTCAGTATGACTTGCAGAATGAGTGCCGTCGATCTTAGAATCACCGCATACACTTCACTCACTCATTTGTGGCAGTCACGGGCTAAAACCAGAGTGGGGAGCCACAGTGTGGCGGTGGAGGCAGCAGCAATGGGAGGCCATACAGCACCCTATGACAAAAATGGAAACCACCAGCAGCGTTGAGGAGACCTGAAAGTGGCACATGGCAGAGTGTGGCGATAGAGACAGCAGCAAATGGGAGGCCCGTACAGGGACCCATGACACACTCTGGACCTGGCAAGCAGCATGAGGAGGCGGTAACAGGGGCCCATGACAGATTACGGGCCTGGCAGCAGCATGTAGGGGAGTCGGTACGGGGGCCCATGGCAGATTACGGGCCTGGCAGCAGCAAATGGGAGGCCGTACAGGGACCCCATGACACACTTCTGGACCTGCCAGCAGCATGGGGAGGCGGTACAGGGGCCCATGACAGATTACGGGTGCTGGCTGGCAGCAGCATGAGGAGTCGGTATACGGGGGGCCCATGACACACTCTGGACCTGGCAGCAGCATGAGGAGGTGGTACAGGGGCGGCATGACAGATTAACGAGCCAGGCAGCAGCAACTTGGACAGGAGGACTGTTCAGCTTCTGCACCGTCGGGTGCGTGCTCGCAAACTGTTGTCTCTTGGCGGAAAACGGATTCCAAGAAAGACTGCTCTAGACGGAATCCGTGAAGAGGAGTAGCAGGAGAAGGAGCATCTGAACTGAGCGGAATAAGAATGTTAACGAGCAATGTGAAATATTAATTATTGTATTGCCAACAAGCGACAACAGGGGCCCATGACAGATTACGGGCCTGGCAGCAGCATGAGGAGTCGGTTACGGGGGCCATGGCAGATTAGGGGCCTGGCAGCAGCTATGGGAGGCCCGTAATCTGCATGCAACCCTATGCACAAAAAAATGGAACCCACCAGCAGTGTGAGGAGACCTGAAAGTGGCACATGGCCAGAGTGTGCGATGGAGACAGCAGCAATGGGAGGCCCGTACAGGGACCCATGAGAGACTCTGGACTTGCAGCAGCATGAGGAGGCGGTAATAGGGGCCCATGGCAGATTAGGGGCCTGGCAGCAGCTATGGGAGGCCCGTAATCTGCCAGCACCCTATAGACAAAAAATGGAACACACCAGCAGTGTGAGGAGACCTGAAAGTGGCACATGTTTTGGGGGCATGAATCATGGCGGATTTAGTCAGTTGTGTCAGGAACTGGTGGTTTGAAATCCAGACTAATCCACGCCTGATTCATTTTCACAAACGTGAGTCTCTCCACACTTTGGGTGGACAGTCGTGTCCTCCGCGGAGTTCAATACCTCCTGCCGCACTAAACACGCGCTCCGATGCCACGCTACTGGCCGGGCATGACAGCCTTTCAAGGGCAAATTCAGCTAGTTGGGGCCAAAGGTCAAGTTTCGTTGCCCAGTAGTCAAGGGGATTGTCTACCTCGGTTGGCAGGGTGCCTGTCCAAGTAGGCCTAAGCCTGTTTGTTTGAGGTCCTGCTCCAGGTCCACCTGATGCTGCTGCTGCTGCTGCTGCTGCTGCTGCTGCGGCTGGTTAGTAGTTTCCTCACTGCGCGCTGGTGAAGAAAGCTACTCAATCATCTGACTGCAGACTGAGGCAGCCGCTGCTGGTGGAGCTTGCCACTGCTCCTACCACCACCACCCTACACCTCAACCTCCCCTGCTGCCATGGCAGCGGAACGCGAGCGACACAGGGCCCACAGTGTCCTGAGGATGGACGTTGGCGCAGACAGGCAGAGACCACTGACTACATAGTGGTTTTTATAGAAAGTAGTTATTTTGGCCATCCCTCTCAGCAAGTGTGAAAAAGGCTACCATTTTATGAACGGTAGCGAGGGTCCAACAAGGTGGACAGCCAAAAGTCATCCCTCTGTCTGATGGTTATTATTTCGGGCTGTCGCTACGCAAGCAAGCGAGCATGCTATGGCCATTTGTGGCCAAGGAATGCGAGGACTCCCTGCCTCCATCTCCACAGCATACTGGCCACGGTGCGTCTGGGTCCTCTGTCTCCTCTTCCTCCTCCTCTACCAGATGCTCCTGCTCCTCCACTCCTGTCCGCTGAGTGGAAAAAAAAACCACCCATTTCCCTCAATAATTTCCCGAGCACCAAAGTCCTCCTCTACCTCCCCCTCTTCTTCTTCCTGCCCCCCCAAAC
>CATNWA010005471.1:472500-481476 GCA_951230385.1 Staurois parvus | reverse complement strand
CCTGCTGCTGCCGGGTAAAGGTTTTCTCAGGGGGTCCTTTTAAAGGCCCCCCATTGGGGCTTTTCTTTTGGCCACACCGGAGGCAGGGCCATTTTTCAGGTTCTTAACACTGTTTGGGGGTTTTAAAATTTTTTGACATAGGGTTGAAAGGAAAAAACGGGCCTAAATTTAGCTGTTTGCCGGGCCCCACCCTAATCTGCCAGGGGGCCCCTAAAAAACCGCCCCCTCTTGCTGCGAAAAGCCCAAAAGTTTTCCAGGGGTCCCTGTAGGGGCCTCCCATTGTCCCGTCCCCCATGCCACCCACTTGTGCCATGTCCCAAAATTTTCGGGTCTCTTAACACCTGCTGGTTTTGTTAAATTTTTTTTGCATAGGGTGCGGGCGATTACGGGCCTCCACATACGGCGGGGCCAGGCCCAAAATTTCCCCATGGGCCCCTAAAAACCCATCCCCCTTGCTGTCCCAAAGGCCCGGTCTTAATGGGTCCCTGTAGGGCCTTTCAGCAACTAGCGATTAAGTGCTCTCATCACAGATTTTTCCTGATGTTTAAAAGCGGAAATAAAAGTGTAACTCCCTTGTGTAACTTAGATTGTCAGCCATTGGCAGTCATGCGTGGAAAACCTGCGCTTAGTTCGTTCAGGCCCCTAATTGAGGAGGCCACGCTATTCGTGAAGTTCTGGCAGGACCTATGGGATTTATATGAACAGACGTTCTTTCCTTTATGTTGCACGTTCCCTGGAATCAAATGCCTTCGATGCCACAATTTCAGGTATTTCACACTGCTGGTCAGGTAGTTAAATTTTTTGAGAGTGGCGTGCACAGTTACATCAACGTATCAACATAGACTGCTGTCGGGATGGCATAAATCTGGAAGGGCCCCCTATATACCGCATCCTCTGCTGCTGCCATAGTTGAAGGAATGATCTGGTTTACATGGGTCCTGTTAAGGGGTTCCCATGGGGCATGGCTGCTTAAACCATCGCCACACTCTCCTGCCATGTGGATTTCTCTTTCACCACTGCTGGTGATTTAATATTTTTTGACATAGGGTGCAGAGCAGATACATATGCGGCACTCTGGATAGCTGCTTGCCAGGCCCCTAATTATGCTTATGGGCCCGTTATGTAAAACCGCGCTCAGCATCATGGTTGTTGTGGGTATGGATAGAGTTGGGTGTCTCCCATAGCTTGTCAATGGTTCGGCCCCTCAATTGAAGCTGCTGCCCATTCGCCACACTCTGCTGCATGTTGTTCTATTTTTTTTTATTGCGTTGTGTTGTGCTTTTATGGGTAGTTGTTGTTAATTTGCTACGTGGGTTACTTACTAGGGTCGGCGTGGGGGGGGCACGTTAGGGGGTTGGAGAAGGGGATCAGGGGATTGGTCTTAGCTGCCGTGAGTTGGCCCATTAATCTGCCTTGGGCCCTATGGGTACCGCCTCCTCTTGCTGCTGCCAAGTCCAGAGTCTGTCATGGGTCCTGTTCGGCCTCCATTGCTGCTGTCTTCCATCGCCACAACTCTGCTGCCATGTGCACACTTTCAGGTCTCTTCACACATGCTGGTGTGTTAAATTTTTTGACATAGGGTGCAGGCAGATTATATACCGCCTCCTCATGCTGCTGCCAAGTCCAGAGTCTCTCATGGGTCCCTGTACGGCCTCCCATTGCTGCTGTCTCCATCGCCACACTCTGCTGCCATGTGCCACTTTCAGGTCTCTTCACACTGCTGGTGTGTTAAATTTTTTGACATAGGGTGCTGGCAGAGATACGGGCCTCACATAGCTGCTGCCAGGCCCCTAATCTGCCATGGGCCCCTATATACCGCCTCCTCATGCTGCTGCCAAGTCCAGAGTCTGTCATGGGTCCCTGTACGGCCTCCCATTGCTGCTGTCTCCATCGCCACACTCTGCTGCCATGTGCCACTTTCAGGTCTCTTCACACTGCTGGTGTGTTAAATTTTTTGACATAGGGTGCAGGCAGATTACGGGCCTCACATAGCTGCTGCCAGGCCCCTAATCTGCCATGGGCCCCTATATACCGCCTCCTCATGTGCTGCTGCCAAGTCCAGAGTCTGTCATGGGTCCCTGTACGGCCTCCCATTGCTGCTGTCTCCATCGCCACACTCTGCTGCCATGTGCCACTTTCAGGTCTCTTCACACTGCTGGTGTGTTAAATTTTTTGACATAGGGTGCAGGCAGATTACGGGCCTCACATAGCTGCTGCCAGGCCCCTAATCTGCCATGGGCCCCTATATACCGCCTCCTCATGCTGCTGCCAAGTCCAGAGTCTGTCATGGGTCCCTGTACGGCCTCCCATTGCTGCTGTCTCCATCGCCACACTCTGCTGCCATGTGCCACTTTCAGGTCTCTTCACACTGCTGGTGTGTTAAATTTTTTGACATAGGGTGCAGGCAGATTACGGGCCTCACATAGCTGCTGCCAGGCCCCTAATCTGCCATGGGCCCCTATATACCGCCTCCTCATGCTGCTGCCAAGTCCAGAGTCTCTCATGGGTCCCTGTACGGCCTCCCATTGCTGCTGTCTCCATCGCCACACTCTGCTGCCATGTGCCACTTTCAGGTCTCTTCACACTGCTGGTGTGTTTAATTTTTTGACATAGGGTGCAGGCAGATTACGGGCCTCACATAGCTGCTGCCAGGCCCCTAATCTGCCATGGGCCCCTATATACCGCCTCCTCATGCTGCTGCCAAGTCCAGAGTCTGTCATGGGTCCCTGTACGGCCTCCCATTGCTGCTGTCTCCATCGCCACACTCTGCTGCCATGTGCCACTTTCAGGTCTCTTCACACACTGCTGGTGTGTTAAATTTTTTGACATAGGGTGCTGGCAGATTACGGGGCCTCACATAGCTGCTGCCAGGCCCCCCTAATCTGCCATGGGCCCCTATATACCGCCTCCTCATGCTGCTGCCAAGTCCAGAGTCTGTCATGGGTCCCTGTACGGCCTCCCATTGCTGCTGTCTCCATCGCCACACTCTGCTGCCATGTGCCACTTTCAGGTCTCTTCACACTGCTGGTGTGTTTAAATTTTTTGACATAGGGTGCAGGCAGATTACGGGCCTCACATAGCTGCTGCCAGGCCCCTAATCTGCCATGGGCCCCTTATACCGCTTTTCCTCATGCTGCTGCCAAGTCCAGAGTCTCTCATGGGTCCCTGTACGGCCTCCCATTGCTGCTGTCTCCATCGCCACACTCTGCTGCCATGTGCCACTTTCAGGTCTCTTCACACTGCTGGTGTGTTTAATTTTTTGACATAGGGTGCAGGCAGATTACGGGCCTCCTCATAGCTGCTGCCAGGCCCCTAATCTGCCATGGGCCCCTATATACCGCCTCCTCATGCTGCTGCCAAGTCCAGAGTCTGTCATGGTCCCTGTACGGCCTCCCATTGCTGCTGTCTCCATCGCCACACTCTGCTGCCATGTGCCACTTTCAGGTCTCTTCACACTGCTGGTGTGTTTTAATTTTTTGACATAGGGTGCAGGCAGATTACGGGCCTCACATAGCTGCTGCCAGGCCCCTAATCTGCCATGGGCCCCTATATACCGCCTCCTCATGCTGCTGCCAGTCCAGAGTCTGTCATGGGTCCCTGTACGGCCTCCCATTGCTGCTGTCTCCATCGCCACACTCTGCTGCATGTGCCACTTTCAGGTCTCTTCACACTGCTGGTGTGTGTTAAATTTTTTGACATAGGGTGCAGGCAGATTACGGGCCTCACATAGCTGCTGCCAGGCCCCTAATCTGCCATGGGCCCCTATATATACGCCTCCTCATGCTGCTGCCAGTCCAGAGTCTCTCATGGGTCCCTGTACGGCCTCCCATTGCTGCTGTCTCCATCGCCACACTTGCTGCCATGTGCCACTTTCAGGTCTTCACACACTGCTGGTGTGTTTAAATTTTTTGACATAGGGTGCTGCAGATTACGGGCCTCACATAGCTGCTGCCAGGCCCCTAATCTGCCATGGGCCCCTATATACCGCCTCCTCATGCTGCTGCCAAGTCCAGAGTCTCTGTCATGGGTCCCTGTACGGCCTCCCATTGCTGCTGTCTCCATCGCCACACTCTGCTGCCATGTGCCACTTTCAGGTCTCTTCACACTGCTGGTGTGTTTTAATTTTTTGACATAGGGTGCAGGCAGATTACGGGCCTCACATAGCTGCTGCCAGGCCCCTAATCTGCCATGGGCCCCTATATACCGCCTCCTCATGCTGCTGCCAAGTCCAGAGTCTCTCATGGGTCCCTGTACGGCCTCCCATTGCTGCTGTTGTCTCCATCGCCACACTCTGCTGCCATGTGCCACTTTCAGGTCTCTTCACACTGCTGGTGTGTTAAATTTTTTGACATAGGGTGCTGGCAGATTACGGGCCTCCATAGCTGCTGCCAGGCCCCTAATCTGCCATGGGCCCCTATATACCGCCTCCTCATGCTGCTGCCAAGTCCAGAGTCTGTCATGGGTCCCTGTACGGCCTCCCATTGCTGCTGTCTCCATCGCCACACTCTGCTGCCATGTGCCCACTTTCAGGTCTCCTCACACACTGCTGGTGTGTTAAATTTTTTGACATAGGGTGCTGGCAGATTACGGGCCTCCATAGCTGCTGCCAGGCCCCTAATCTGCCATGGGCCCCTATATACCGCCTCCTCATGCTGCTGCCAAGTCCAGAGTCTGTCATGGGTCCCTGTACGGCCTCCATTGCTGCTGTCTCCATCGCCACACTCTGCTGCCATGTGCCACTTTCAGGTCTCTCTCACACTGCTGGTGTGTTGAATTTTTTTTGACATAGGGTGCTGGCAGATTACGGGCCTCCTATAGCTGCTGCCAGGCCCCTAATCTGCCATGGGCCCCTATATACCGCCTCCTCATGCTGCTGCCAAGTTCAGAGTCTGTCATGGGTCCCTGTACGGGCTCCCCATTGCTGCTGTCTCCATCGCCACACTCTGCCATGTGCCACTTTCAGGTCTCCTCACACTGCTGGTGTGTTGAATTTTTTGACATAGGGTGCTGGCAGATTACGGGCCTCCTATAGCTGCTGCCAGGCCCCTAATCTGCCATAAGCCCCTATATACCGCCTCCTCATGCTGCTGCCAAGTCCAGAGTCTGTCATGGGTCCCTGTACGGCCTCCCATTGCTGCTGTCTCCATCGCCACACTCTGCCATGTGCCACTTTCAGGTCTCCTCACACACTGCTGGTGTGTTGAATTTTTTGACATAGGGTGCTGGCAGATTACGGGCCTCCTATAGCTGCTGCCAGGCCCCTAATCTGCCATAGGCCCCTATATACCGCCTCCTCATGCTGCTGCCAGGTCCAGAGTCTCTCATGGGTCCCTGTACGGCCTCCCATTGCTGCTGTCTCCATCGCCACACTCTGCCATGTGCCACTTTCAGGTCTCCTCACACTGCTGGTGTGTTCCATTTTTTTCATAGGGTGCTGGCAGATTATGGGCCTCCCATAACTGCTGCCAGGCCCCTAATCTGCCATGGGCCCCTATACCGACTCCTCCTCATGCTGTGACGTTGCAACAAGGTGGAATTCAACCCTACATATGTTAGACCGCCTTTACGAACAGCAAAAGGGCCATCACAGATTTCCTGATGTTAAAAGCAGATAAAGGTACTCCCTGTGTAACTTAGATGTCAGCCATTGGCAGCTCATGTGACACCTGCGCTTGCTCAGGCCCTTTGAGGAGGCCACGCTATTCGTGAGTCGGCAGGACTATGGGATGAACGACGTCATTCCTCTGTTGCACGTCGTCCTGGAACAAATGCTGTTAACAATGGCTGGTCAGGGTGCGGTAGACGTGGCGCACAGATCTCAACGCCACATGGCCCCTGTGGGGGCAGGACTGGAAGAAGAGGAGGAGGTAGAGGAGGACATTGGTGCTCAGGAATTATTGAGTGAAATGGGTGGTTTTTTTTCCACTCAGCGGACAGGAGTGGAGGAGCAGGAGCATCTGGTAGAGGAGGAGGAAGAGGAGACAGAGGACCTAGACGCACCGTGGCAGTATGCTGTGGAGATGGAGGCAGGGAGTCTCCTCGCATTCCTTGGCACAAATGGCCCATAGCATGCTCGGTTGCTTGCGTAGCGACAGCCGAATAAATAACCATCAGACAGAGGGATGACTTTTGGCTGTCCACCTTGTTGGACCCTCGCTACCGTTCAAAAATGGTGGCCTTTTTCACACCTGCTGAGAGGGAGGCCAAAATAACGTACTATAAAAAACACCTATGTAGTCAGCTGGTCTCTGCCTGTCTGCGCCAACGTCCATCCTCAGACACTGTGGGCCCTGTGCGCTCGTGTTCCGCTGCCATGGCAGCAGGGGAGGGGTGGGGTGGTAGGAGCAGTGGCAGCTCCACCAGCAGCGGCTGCCTCAGTCTGCAGTCGATGATGAGTAGCTTTCTTCACCAGCGCAGTGAGGAAACTACTAACCAGCCGCAGCAGCAGCAGCAGCATCAGGTGGACCTGGAGCAGGACCTCAAACAACAGGCTTAGGCCTACTTGGACAGCACCCTGCCAACCGAGGTAGACAATCCCCTTGACTACTGGGCAACGAAACTTGACCTTTGGCCCCAACTAGCTGAATTTGCCCTTGAAAGGCTGTCATGCCCGGCCAGTAGCGTGGCATCGGAGCGCGTGTTTAGTGCGGCAGGAGGTATTGCAACTCCGCGGAGGACACGACTGTCCACCCAAAGTGTGGAGAGACTCACGTTTGTGAAAATGAATCAGGCGTGGATTAGTCTGGATTTCAAACCACCAGTTCCTGACACAACTGACTAAATCCGCCATGAATCATGCCCCAAACATGTGCCACTTTCAGGTCTCCTCACACTGCTGGTGTGTTCCATTTTTTGTCATAGGGTGCTGGCAGATTACGGGCCTCCCATAGCTGCTGCCAGGCCCCTAATCTGCCATGGGCCCCTATACCGCCTCCTCATGCTGCTGCCAAGTCCAGAGTCTCTCATGGGTCCCTGTACGGCCTCCCATTGCTGCTGCCTCCATCGCCACACACTCTGCCATGTGCCACTTTCAGGTCTCCTCACACTGCTGGTGTGTTCCATTTTTTGTCATAGGGTGCTGGCAGATTACGGGCCTCCCATAGCTGCTGCCAGGCCCCTAATCTGCCATGGGCCCCTATACCGCCTCCTCATGCTGCTGCCAGGTCCAGAGTCTCTCATGGGTCCCTGTACGGCCTCCCATTGCTGCTGTCTCCATCGCCACACTCTGCCATGTGCCACTTTCAGGTCTCCTCACACTGCTGGTGGGTTCCATTTTTTGTCATAGGGTGCTGGCAGATTACGGGCCTCCCATAGCTGCTGCCAGGCCCGTAATCTGCCATGGGCCCCCGTACCGACTCCTCATGCTGCTGCCAGGCCCGTAATCTGTCATGGGCCACTGTTGTCGCTTGTTGGCATATTCCGCTCGTTCAGATGCTCCTTCTCCTGCTACTCCTCTTCACGGATTCCGTCAGCAGTCTTTCTTGGAATCCGTTTCCAAGAGACAACAGTTTGCGAGCACGCACCCGACGGTGCAGAAGCTGAACGTCCTCCTGTCCAAGTTGCTGCTGCCAGGCTCGTAATCTGTCATGCGCCCCTGTACCGCCTCCTCATGCTGCTGCCAGGTCCAGAGTGTGTCATGGGCCCCCGTACCGACTCCTCATGCTGCTGCCAGGCCCGTAATCTGTCATGGGCCCCTGTACCGCCTCCCCATGCTGCTGCCAGGTCCAGAGTGTGTCATGGGTCCCTGTACGGCCTCCCATTGCTGCTGCCAGGCCCGTAATCTGCCATGGGCCCCTGTACCGACTCCTCATGCTGCTGCCAGGCCCGTAATCTGTCATGGGCCCCTGTACCGCCTCCTCATGCTGCTGCCAGGTCCAGAGTGTGTCATGGGTCCCTGTACGGCCTCCCATTGCTGCTGTCTCTATCGCCACACTCTGCCATGTGCCACTTTCAGGTCTCCTCACACTGCTGGTGGTTTCCATTTTTGTCATAGGGTGCTGTATGGCCTCCCATTGCTGCTGCCTCCCACGCCACACACTGTGGCTCCCACACTCTGGTTTTGGCCCCGTGACTGCCCAAATGAGTGAAGTGTGCGGTGATTCTAAGATCGACGGCACTCATCTGCATGTCATACTGACTGACAGTATTATTTCTCTTCCCCAGCAGACTCCAAGGGCATTTAAATTAAAGGTACAGTGTTCTGCACTAATATTAAGTCTCTCTGAAGCCTAGAAACACCCTTTTTTAAGTTAAATTCACAGCGAATTTATTCGACTCGAATCGAATATTGTCCACGAATTCGCCGAATCAGTCGAATCGAATTTTTCATTTCTTCGCTCATCTCTAGTGGACATGTATTGATGGTTTTGACTGCTACCAAGATTCTCCTTCATTGTTGTTTTCAGCTCCTTCTTCTAATCCTTCTCCTCCACTCAGCACACATATAGAAAATACATAGGCAAACCAATAGTGCTTTATGTTTTACCTAAAAACTTTCATTTTATTAAAATATACAAGATACACCCCATCATAGTACAGGTGCTCCACTGCACCCAATATTGCATGCATAAAAAAATATATAACGTAGCTGACACCCTATTGGGTACTTACAAGCTCTCTCCGGATTTTCATCCGTTTTTTCTCTCCGGGTTGTTTGTCTGGGGGGGGGGTCAGCTGACCGTGAGTGTTTTGTGATGTCACCAAGGCTCCCCTATGTGTTACGCCACAGGGTCACGTGGCTTCCTCAGGGAGATTTAAAGAGTGAAGTTCTGCTTTAAGTTGTAGCTCCCAACATTTAGTGTGTTACCCCTTCCCTTGTGTGGTGCTTGCTGCGGCCATGTGTATCATCACACCAGCAAAGTCCCACAGGGTGTTTTGTTGAATGGACGAAATGATGATTGCCAAGCCTTCTCCCTTTAAAACGGACCATGCATTTTCCTTCCTAATGCCCATCCTCTTCTACTACCTAATGTACGT